>JAAGAY010148137.1:0-86455 GCA_011801015.1 Ardeotis arabs | reverse complement strand
GGTTGCCAGTGCGCGGCGAGGCGCGGTACTGCAGCGCAGGGCACTGCTCCCCCAGCCCCCGCAGCCCGAGCGAGCCCCGCGCCCCGGGGCAGCGGCCTGCCCCGCACCAGCCCCCGGCAGAGAGAGAGCCCCGCGTCCCGGGGCCTGGGCCAGCAGTCGGGGTGGAGAAGGTGGAAGCGAACGCTCAGAAGCGCAGCCGTCCTCCGGCCCGGCTCGGTTTTAAAAGAGGGACCTCGACAACTAAACCCGAGTTGCTCGAAACTTACATTGGGCGTAAGGAGGAAATTCTTCGCTACAGGGGTGGTGAGGCGCTGGAACAGGTTGCCCAGAGGTGTGGTAGATGCCCCATCACTGGAAACATTCAAAGCCAGGTTGGATGGGGCTCTGAGCAACCTGATCTAGATGGAGATGTCCCTACTCCTTGCAGGAGGGTTGGACTAGAAGACCTCTAAAGGTCCCTTCCAACCCCAACTGTTCTATGATTGCATGATGAGGAGAGCAAAGGTGGAGCGCTTCTGAGCTGTCACGTTTTTACTTGCCTGAATCTAACCTGGGTGGTGAACGTGTGGCAAGCGTCATGAAGTGTTTCATACTTCTTTCTCTGCACTTTAAACCGGGGCAGCTTAAGAGCGGCCCAGTTTTAAAACCCAGCGCGATGGTACCTCAAGGCCACCTTACTGCCTCCTGCAATGCAATGCCACACATCCGGGGCTGCTCAGGGGTGTATGGCCACCAAAATGCTCCCCAAGAGGTATTTAGTCTATAATCTACTGATAGCAGTTGAACATCTGACTCAGGGAGCGGTGTTATCTCTCTATCTATACCTTAAAAGGTACAGGTGGGCCGATCTTCGTCATCTTTCTAATTTTTTCGGTGCTGACGGACATACCATAGAGAAGCATTTTGCTCACATCACTGCTGTCATTTTCTCTGCCCTGCAGATGAGCGCATCTAGACAGGGACCTCCAGCCCCCAGGCACTGCGAAGCCCCCACGGCCGCTTGCGGGCTACTTGGGGGCTTGTCCTGCAGCCTGCCCGTCACGGCAAGGGCTGCACCTACACTTCTGAGCCTCCTCACGGCTGTGGCTGTGGAGGAAAATGATGTTCTGGAGGGTTTCTGCCTCACGCCTCACAAAGGGGTGATGTGTTGCTGAGGAATCACATGGTTCGTGTTTTTGTTACAGCTGAGTTTCAGCAGTTGCATCACGCAAGGCTAGGAAAGGGAAAGCGCAAGCCACGGGCAAGGGATTTGTCTCCATTGCAACTCATCGCTCACAGTTCCTCCTACATCAAAACTGCCAGGCAATAAGCCCGCTGGAGGGTGATAAGTCTGGGCAGACCTAAGCAAGAGCTCAGGCTGCTGTGTCGATCCGTTTGGTGTCAGGAGCATAGGGCAGGTTGAGGTCCACAAGCAGGAGGGACAATTATCTGGAAAGGAGAAGGAAGGGCTGGCTGGGGCAGGGGATGGCTCTGGAGAAATCCCTGAGGCAGGAGGGAAGGAGATGATCCAGACTGAAAAAACTGCGGGACAAAATCCTGAGAGAGGAGATGGATGGTGGTATCAGTGGCTGGGGCAGAAGAGAGCAACCAGGCTCAGGCTTGAGTTAGAAATGAGAGGGAAGAGCAGTGGCCAGTGATGGAAAATGGGAGAGAGGCTGTAAGGAACCCCTGGGGTAGGAGCGAGAAAGAGTGTGTGGTAAGGACATGCTTACAGTGGTGGCAGAGGCAGGAGGTCTGATGCTGCTGAAACAGTTCCATCACAGAGAAAACTGGAGAGAACTGTAGAATCAGAGAATACTGGCTTGGGAGGGACCTCAAGGATCGTCTGGTCCAACCTTTCTTGGCAAAAGTATGGTCTAGACAAGATGACCCAGCACCCTGTCCAGCTGAATCTTAAAAGTGTCCAGTGTTGTGGAATCCACCTCTTCCCTGGGGAGATTATTCCCATGGCTGATTGTTCTCATGGTGAAAAATTTTCCTCTTGTGTCCAACTAGAATCTCCTCAGGAGTAACCTGTCCCCATTACCCCTTGTCTTTTCCATGTGACTCCTTGTAAAAAGGGAGCCTACATCTCCTTTGTAGCTGCCCCTTAAATACTGGAACATGTTGATAAGGTCTCCCCTAATCCTCCTTTTCTCAAGGCTGAACAAACCCAGTTTTCTCAGCCTTTCCTCATAAGGCAGGGTTCCCAGTCCTTTGATCGTCAATATGAATAAGGACAATTTCCAGATAGCCCCAGGTAGGACATCCAGAAGTCAGCTGGAGTATGCAAAAATTGAGAGCTGTTGAACTGCCCTCACCTTGGTAGCGTAAACCTGCTCCTTTGAGATGCCACTGGCTAACATGCCCAAATAATTGGGTTGCACTTTCTTTCCTGCTTAGCAGCTCTGCAACCCAATAAAACCTGTTTGCTCCTCCTAGATGAATTTGATTTACCTGTTGGAGGCCACACAACCTGCAACTCTGGCCATGGGCAACTCAGAGCCTCCTGACAGCCTCTCGAGGCTCTTGGTCACCCCATGGGACCTGCACAAACGTGTGTCCATAAGTGCACCTGAGCTGGTGGCTCAGTGAAGGCCCTGCTGCAGAGCTGTGCACAGCCACAGGCTGTGGGCACCTTCCCAGGGCAAGTATGGCTGCCTGCTGCTTCTCAGGGCTGGTAGGGGTTCAGCAGAGGGTAGGAAGCGCACAGAGATGTTTCAGCATGGTTTTATTTTCTTTGTCTGCCAGTGTTGCCTCTTGAGGTGCAAGAAGAGAAAATCACATAGTTATGAGGAGGGAAGTGTTCATCTCTCCCCAAACCTTCTTCAGGATCATAGGCTTTTGGATTCATACTGTACTGCTGGTCAACGAAGAACAACAGATGTTCCCAGCTGTCATTCCTGCAATGTGTTTGTAGGCAGCCAGGTAGACAGAAAGGCCCAGAAAAGTGAAGATCACCTGTCTTTGGTGTTTGCATTTCTCGATTACACTTAAGAAGTCTATAAAGAGTGATGATGTTGCCCGGATATACGGGAATAAGCAGGGGTGACAGGCCTGGGGGACGGCCTCTGCCTCCTCAGAGACACTGAGGAGGTAACCTGGAGGAAGGGGCAGAGCTGTGCTGTGGCAGAGGTCCCCAGGGGCGTAATGCCATCCCTGAGAAGAAGTGGCAGAAGCCTTTTGGCCTTTTCTATCAGGCTGAAATCCTGGCCCCTGAATCACGTGACGAGAGAGGATCCTCTGTGAATCTCTTCCCCGAAGCCCCCTGCCAAGGGTAGGGATGAGCCAGGATTAACATTTTCAAGTCGGCGTGTGAAGCTAATTTTAGAAGCAAACCATGGGGGGAATATCTCACTTACCACCCAGTCAGAGCTGTCTGGCTTAGGCTTTTGTCATAAAAATCTCAAAAATTCAAAAGATCAGATTTACTTTTTAACTAGAGGCTTGTTCAAAGATCACCATTTTCTCTATTGGCACCCGTCTAAGTATGCAGGACTCCTGTTACAGTTTAACAGGAGGCCCTTGGGGCCAACACAGTCCTTCAGACATGCCTGACTATTTTAAATGGCGTCACATGTGCCATCTTGTGCCTGCCTGTGCACTCACTGCTCCTCCATCGGTTCTGTGCAGGGAGCAGAGGTGATACCCAAACAGAGCATCGCCCTTCGGTGGGAAGATGAGAGGCCGGATCAGAGTGCTCTCCACCGAGGAGCGTAACTGCAGGGCAGCAATTCCAGCTGAACAATTACCTATGTGCTTTAGTTCTAGAGATACTTATTTTTGTTTCGTTGGTTATTTTTCATTGAGAGGCCCTTTCAAGTGTACTCTGGGCAGGACTGCATGTATCACACGCTGCCCAGCAGTAGGTTGCTGGTGGCGAAAGAAGCCCCCCCATACTGGTGCAAAGTATGTTGTGCTGTGCTGTGTTGTGTTCTGCAAGAAGAACTGCCACACTCCTGTAAAGAGTCCTTCCCAATGGCAGCTATGCCTCACTCCATATCATTTTCACCGACCTTCCTTGCCTTTTCCCAACGTTTTCGGTGACCAACATAACATACCAAGTGATACGGTACTGGCCCTTTGCTTTGTCACGTGTGAGATGGTGATGCTACTGTCTCTACGAGGGATCTACTGGATTAGCAGTCCTTGTAACTTCGGAGAAAATTTGGCTCATCCAGATCTGGTGGCTGTTGCTGTTTTCAAGAGATGATCAACTCCTCCAGCCATGAACAGATGTTAAGTACCACAATCACACTTAAACATGTTAAAAGAGCTTTCTTGAAAGGAATAGAAATTTGTCCCAAGAAAAAATATGCTCTTGATTCCAAATCCACTGAAGTCAATGGAAGTTGACATCTGATCAGTGGATTATGGATGGGGTCTGAAGCCACATCCCTCTTGTCTCTTTTGCTACCACGTCTTTAATCCTTCCTATTAAAACCTGTTGTTAAGTCTTGTACTTTTCCATTTTTTTGCAAATCACTGAAAATCTTCCAGCCGTCATGAAATGAGCAATGAAAACATTTCACTGACTCATCGTATTTTGAAACAGCTTGATTCCTAAGTTTTCTGTACAAAAATAAACCAAAGGATAATCCAGAACACGAAAGCTACTGACTAAATCTTCATATTTCCTTATTTAAGTTCCTGCTAAAGCTGAGTTCTGATATAAGGCATCACCCTACAGACAACTGGAGAAAATGAGGGGGAATCAAAGTGCCCTTACTTTTCCCTGCAGCCAGTGATCAACTTTTCGGAGCCAAGTATCTTGCATGCCAGACCAGCAGGCATACAAGAACGGGAGCACTTTCATGGGATTTAGTAATTGGAAGTCAAGTCACAGAAGTGTTATGGCAATGATAGTGCTGGTCTTCAGAAGTCTGTAATGAGGATGGAAAAGACCCTATTTCTGCCCACCATGGGGAAAAATGTAATCGGTCAGTGGGGAACCTGAAAACAAGAGGAAGAAGAAATCCTGGAGTTACTCACTGTGGTTCATTTTATACGGGGGCAAAGCTGAGACCATGGCAGTCTTTGGGTAGACTTCTGCATGTTGCATGTAATGATAAATCCCTTTCTCGAGCACAGACAAACCCATTCACTATGTAGCCTGGTAAAGATTTGAATCCTTTTCCCTCTGGTTATACCATTAGTCCTTTCAGTGCACAAAAGGGTCTCCCTGCACCACTCAAAGGGACCCTTGCACTCCAGCAAGGGTTTGTCACCTGGTCATGAAACCAGGTATCACTTCCACTTACAGTCCTCTCTTGGGATTCATGGGAGGGACAAGAGGGTTAAGGCTTGTTCTGGTGTCCAGGAGGTCTGATAGCTGCTACACTTCTCTGACTAACAGCCTCCAAATTCCTTCTGACAGGGATTTGTTTTAGGAAGGAAAGTCAGCCTCAGAGCCCAGTGCCCCAGGGGATTGCCTGGCAGCACACAGGCTTGGATCCAGATGCATTAGATTCTGTGCATCTGCTGCTAAAAAACCCCAAACTCTAGCCCTATTTTCAACAACACTTTTTAAAGGTTCTGCTGTATTTCTGGAAGTAAGGGGTGAGTTGGCATTTTATTCTCCAAACCATAGCAGCTCAAAACCCACATCAATTATTTTTCATGTGCAACTGGTCTTTATCCACAAGCCATGGCTCCAGGCATTTTGAGGTTTTTTTCCTCTCTCTCTCCCCCTCTCTTCTTACCATCCATTTTGGACAAGCAGGAATGAAGGGGAACCAGCTAATCTGCCCATGTTCCATTTTCAGGGGATTCAGGAGGAAAAAAAGCAAAGCAAAAGAGAGAAAGAGATGGGGAGGACTTGCTAAAGACAGGAAAGTGTTGGTAGGCAGCTGGCGTAATTTTTTGCAATGGGACCTGCACTTGCCGGATTATTGCCGTCACTGTTTTCTTAGCTCCCACATAACCTCTGCCCCTCCTCCTTCCCTCCTTTCTTCGGTAATTGATATGCAGATATCAAGACAATGATGAAATTTAAATGCCATAGAAACCCACAGCACCAATGCTTTCTATGTCAGTTCTCCGCTCCATCACGCATGCTACAAATCATTAGGGGGATTAACCTGCCGGCTGCTTCCTGAATGCCACCTCTGCCAACTTCGGCATCTTGCTGGCAGAAAGCCTCCAAAACACTCCGGGCAGCCAGGGAGAGCAGCCGGGGTGATGAGAGGTGGCTGGGGCAGAGAGGCAGCCACCCATGGCCGGCAGCGTTGGGGCTGGCAGCGGGATGAGGCCGGGCACGGCAGTCCCAGGCGCTTGCTGGCTCTTGTTTCAGCCCTGGCATCTGTCCTGAAAGCTGGGAGCGGGGTGCCGGAGGACAGCCCAGCAGCCAGCAGCAGCCGCACGGTGTGGGGTCAGGCGGAGTGAGCTTGGGGGCAGAGGGAGAGGGGTTAGGCAAGGACGCCTGCTGTCATCTCTCTGCCACCCTCTGAGCTGTACGGGGAGCTGGTCCGGACACTGCCTTGGGCTGGAAAGCCACCAAGTGCAGTAGGGTCAGCACATCTTTTGTCTCTGAGCAACGCCTGGCTGGCCACGGCATGCTGCAGCCTGTTTCTCAATTCCTGACAAGGGAATGATGCTCAGCATTGCTCTGCCTCACTGCTGATGTAAGGTGAGACGAACCCCTAAAGCTAGGGTTCAGGGCAACCGAGGGAGGTATCCTCTGCCAGCTGGCATTAATAAGTCTGTGGAGACAGAAACCACCGTGCCGTGTTCCCCTCTGTGCTTTCTCCAGTGGGAAGGGAGGGCAAAGCCTTTGCTTCTGCCTCTCAACCATCTGCCAGACTCATTTGCAAGAACTTGGGTGCATGGAGATAGAGATGTTGGCAGGACCATACTACCCTCTTTGGCATCTGCTCTTTGCCTTTTGGTTCAGTCCCTGAGCATCACCCTTCCATAACCTTCCTCACCTCCAGGCTACTGAGCAGGCCGGACGCCTTGGGGACTGCCACAGCATCCAGCTCTTCCGTGGTGACTTGATCAATGGGAATTTGGTGCCGAAGCGCAGGCACAAGCCTATTGCAATGCACCTTAGAGATAGGAGGAGCAAGTATGTACTGGATGCAACACAGAACAGCCTAAAAACTACTTCTTTGAACATGACCCTGGTGTGACAGTAAGAGCAGTTCTTGCACGTGAATTGCTGATTTCAGCATGCCAGAAACAGCAGAAAGGTTTGATGGTGGCACCTTGCCACCAGGGCTTTTAGATACACTGCAATGTCCCCATTTTCAAGCATCCAAAATAAGCACATGCAATGTGAATACCTGCAATCTGCATTCTTCCTCCTAGTGTCTCTGATGGGGCATTAAAAAACCAGACACCTAAAGTCAACCTGAGCTGGAAAATCTTGGCCTTTGTCCTTGTCCACTCCTTGCCCACTTTGCTTTTTCACTAGTGAGAATTGTGTGATGATTTCTTTGCTTTTGAAACTCTCTTTGGAGCATCAGCTTGGTCACGCAGTCACTTTTACCAGGCCCAGCCTTGTTATCTGTGCGATCTGGTGAGCCCCAGGATGGTGGAAGATACCCATTCCTAGAGGGCTTCCTGCTAATGCTGCTTCTTTCCAAGAGACTCAAGAAAAAGCCCTGTACTATCCCCAGACACATCAAATCTTAATTTAGCATTGTGTAGCCTGGTCCTTTCACCCACTTGCAAGTGAAAGTGCCACGTAGTGTTGCTAAGAGAAGGAGAATGTGACAGCACAGATGTGGTGGAGTACCAGGCACTGGATCTGACAGTAGGCTCAGGCTGTGCCTTTTGTGGGGGCAAAAGACACTGAAAGGTGTAATTTGTCCTGCTGGCTCAACCTCATCTTTTGTTCTGTTAGCCCAGGGCCCAAAATGCTGCTTTTACAGCCAGCATTTATGGATTTGCAAGGCAGAGTGGGCACACTGGGAACCAGAAAAATTCAGCCTGGAGATGTGCTGGAACCTCTCAGGCACAGAGGAGGATATTCATCCAGGCACACAGGCACTCAGAAATCCTAGTGTGCTGGTTGTGCCTTTTTTGGGCTCAGGTAAGTCATGCTATGTATTTGGAGGGCTAGAACTCTTATGACACAGACTGGGACTGAATTTGGATACACTTCTATTTCTCCCTATGCAAACTTACTAACATTTGTGCAGGTAAATTGTAAAAAGTAATGCATGTGTTACAGCAGCATCATTAGTGCTTCCTGTGGTCTTTACATCTGAGGGGACTTAAGTGTCCCCACCAGAGAATTAAACATCTGAGATAGATTGTATATACTAAGGACAGTGCGAGTAATATACAGGGTCAAGAGATGACACTCTTGATCAAATCACGAGGCTGTCTTTAAAATCTTGACATCCAGTATATTAGAGAACAGAGACAGACAGGCTGTCTATCCCCATGCCCCTTTCCTTAGTATCAAAATCTCATCTCGGATGTTGCTTTTGCTCTGGGGTCTTGGCAGCCCATCCACCCGTTCTAGACATTGTTTTGCTTTCTGGTGGATGTACACACAGGGTGACATCATGGCTATTTCTGGTCTGTGACAATAATCTCCTCTCTTTTGACAGGCAGAGGACAAAGTCATCTCATATTTATGATTCCTTGACCCGTATGAGACTGATGTCCAGGAAAATGTGTACAGTAAGACTCACCACAATGGGATGCAGTAGAAAAACTTGGTGCCAGAAACAGCTCGTGCTCCTCTAGGTGCACTCACTACAGTTGAACTTCACGCTGCAGGTTACTGGGTGTGAGCATCACTGAGTGCTGACAGAATTGATAGTGGAAAACACACCTTAAAAAGGGAATTCCTTCTTTGGTATGTCTAACATGTACCTAGCAAATGATCTGGAGTATATCATGTAGTCAAACAAATTAGCTTCTTGTAAGTGGAAATGGAAGACCACTTAGCTCTTTAAACTGAAAGAGCTCCATAAATGTGGAACATGCTGTGTCTGTACTGTTGTGGCAGCATAATGTAGCAGAGCTACGGATTTGCATAGCTCGTGCACATGAGTCTGCATTTAGGCTAGTTACCCTTTGGCTGCTTTCAAGCTTGGATCACTTGGGAGCTTTTAAACATCATTTTTTATAGGTAGTTAAATATGACAGCCCTGGTTGTTCAGTGTGTCTGTGGATGTAGGACACGTACAGAGTGGGAAGACAGCCAGGGAACCAGCCTAAGTAACGTTATTCCCAGCTGTCTTATTCCAGCCTATGTTAAAGATGCCAGGGGCCTCATGACTTTTGCTCTGGTTGAAAATTGAGCAACTAAGCTAAATTATCCTGTATTAAGCTCTTGCTTACAGCTTGTTTTGGTACCTCTAAACTATGATGCAGGCAGCAGTGAAGACATGAAATATCATTATGGCCGGAAAGAAGCCCCATCTCCTCCAAGAGGCTCCTTTAGGGGATCTCCATCCCTCCGTCCTCCTCAAAGCAGTGCAGATTTCCAGGCCCTGGTGTCCGTGCCTCTGATTCCATAACATCCAGCAGGAACATGGGGATCTGGAGACATTGTACAGTACATATCAGCAAAATGACAGATTGTTACCCAAGGACACGCTGGCCACGTGCCTTTATCCAGGAGGTTTAGGAGGAGCTCTCAGAGAAGAAAGAGAAGTTGAGCCAGCTTCACTCTGCGCAGCCTCTTCTCACCCAGCATATACCCAGGCTCATCTGGTAAATTCATGGGAGGAACAGAGAGTATAGCTGCATGTGGGTCGTGGCAATCCCAAGCACAAATACAGGCTGGGCGGAGAATGGATCGAGACCAGCCCTGAGGAGAAGGACTTGGGAGTGCTGTTGGATGAGAACCTCTACATGAGCCGGCAATGCGCCCTTTCAGCCCAGAAGGCCAACCGCATCCTGGGCTGCATCAAGAGGATCGTGGCCAGCAGGTCAAGGGAGGTGATTCTCCCCCTCTCCTCTGCCCTGGTGAGACCCCATCTGGAATACTGCATCCAGTTCTGGAGCCCCCAACATAAGGACATGGACCAGTTGGAGAGGGTCCAGAGGAGGGCCACAAAGATGATCGGAAGGCTGGAATGCCTCTCCTAAGAGGACAGGATGAGAGAGTTGGGGCTGTTCAGCCTGGAGAAAAGAATGGTCCAGGGAGACCTTATAGTGGTCTTCCAGTACCTAAAGAGGGCTTATAAAAAAGACGTGGAGAAACTCTTTATCAAGGCCTGTTGTGATAGGATGAGAGGTAATGGTTTTAAAATAGAGGGAGGTAGATTCAGACTTGATATAAGTAAACAATTTTTTACACTGAGGGTGGTAGAACTCTGGAACAGGTTGCCCAGAGAGGTGGTGGATGCTCTGTCCCTGGAAACATTCAAGGCCAGGTTGGATGAGGCTCTGAGCAACCTGATCTAGTGGAAGATGTCCCTGCTCCTTGCAGGGGGGTTGGACTAGATGACCTTTGAAGGTCCCTTCCAACCCAAACCATTCTATGATTCTATGATTCTACAGGGCTGGGAGGCCTTAAATGCCCAGTGCACTCCTGCAAATGGGCTTTAGGCACTACTGAGAAATCACCCATTTTGCCTGGGTCCCATGTAAGAGCAGAAGGGACCACTGCATCTGCATGCAGCCAGGTGCAATAGTTCATCCAGGACCTGTGGACTCATACAAAGACATTTCACTAGGCAAGCCTTGCTTTAAACTCTGCCTGAAATCTGCAGGGTAGTTTTGATAGCTGGGAGCTGAAGACCACTTTTGCTGGGCAACTGCACCTCCTTCAAGTACTGCTACTTGATGCTGTGACTGTGCTTGCAAGGGGATGAAAAAACACCCAAAAAAGGACAAATACTATAAATAGCCCTAACACTCTTTTTCCCGAGGGTAAGTTAACTCAGCAGGGAACTGGGACATTTTTACAGTATTTTTAAAGAAGGAGCCTGAGTTGCTGTGTATGCTTAGACTGGGACATGCCAAAACTGAGGGGGTTTGCTCTCTTTTTGGTGTTGCTCTTGACTTGGTTCCCTGGCAGGTTTGCTGTTAAGCCTTAGGTGGGATCTCTGCTTGGGGTCAGCTGGCACAGCTGCCCTTTAAGGTATGACTGCTTTTGATGCTTATGTTGGGGACATTCAGCTTAATCATTTCCTGAGACTGCTGAAGGTCCTTGGCAGAAATTACACTGTCAATTCTCATGGATTTCCAAGCTGTCTTGATGGCAGGCCCCTGAAAGCACTGAGGGCCAGGGTGCTTCCATAGTACTTCTAGGACATGGAAGCATCATCAAAAAAACCTCTACCTAGGAGTGAGTCAGTAGCTGTTTTTTCAGTTCATCATCTGATCAGAAATGTGGTTGTTTTCTTCTTGGACAACCTCACATTAAACAAAAGGAACAATGCTAATCATACCAGTTTCTTATTCCTGAAATGAAAATCTGAACATTATTGATTTTTGGAGCACCTTTCTTCATCTACTTAGATGTTGTTATTGGCTATGGTCCCTGAAAGTTTTGCTATTTGCCATTTTCAGCATACGGAAATGCCAAGTTCCCAAAGCAGCTGAAGGAGTGAAAGATGCTCTCAATCACAAACAGTAAAATACTGGTTTGAGTGCTGGGCAGAATTAAACCTTCTTCTCAGGAAAGCATCCTAACCAACCAGCTATGATAGGTTGAATTATTCTCAGTGTTTTTCTTGCTTATTTAGATTTCCTTAGCAAATTTCACAGCCTGCTGCAGCAGAGAGATTGTGCATGAGAGGATGGCTTTATCACCTGGTGCTTTGAGCACCACACTAGGAAGAACAGCCCGTCACTGCAACGAGATATATCCAAGTGCAAAGTAAATGTATATGCAAAGAGACACAGTGTCAGCAGAAGCAAGCAAAAGCAGCATACCCCAAAACACCCACCAAAACCCATAGCAGTGTGGTAGGAGATACGGGTGCAAACATCTGCAGGTAGAGAAAGGGCTTGAACCAAGGTCTCCTGCATCCTGAAGCATGCATCCTGGATGCACTGCTATTTCAACTGGGATGACACCAGTAGCAGTCAGCATTGATTACTGCTTGAATTTAAACTTTTGCCTTTATCACAAATGAATAATAAAAATTGCTGTGGATATTATGAAAAGGTTTATTGAAGCATTTCCAAATCCTTATTTCTTGTTATAGCCAAATCTATGTGCTTAATTCACAAATATTTGCAGCTACTCCAAAATGCATCTTTCAGTGAATGAAAGCTTTGGCAGGGATTTTTTTCTCCTTGTCCTGAACTGATCAGCTGAAACACATGCCATATACTTTAAGGAGAGAAAAATTGGTCTGTTTGGGCTGGAAAATAAAAATAAATGAGCTTTCATTTCTACTGTGTCCTCTTCTTGTTTTCTTCCTTACTAGTAGTTCTTCTTGAGTCTCAAACTTTCTCTGCTTTTCCATGTTGCAGCCTAGATCCATCCTTTACTTTATGCCATCGTGGTCTTTAATTCCCTCCTGTTCACAAAACAAATCTTGGCCCCATAGCCTACACCTGATATCTGTCTTCTTGTCCCTCATCTGTCATTCACTCCTGCCCTCTGTATGCCTATCTCTTTCTCTTCTCTCATTCCCTTTCTGCTGGTATCTTTTTTACCATATTAGTATAGGATTGTGCATAAGAAATTACCCCTAAAGAATATTAGACAATCAAGTAATAAAGGAAATGCTCAAGCATGACAAACTGTACTTTTCTGGGTCAATTTAACATTCCTTACGTTGTGCTATAAAGCACGAGTCCAAAAGCCCAGTGATCTGCAGAACTAAAAATGTGAGACAATCACTCTTTGTGCTTTCTGTCTTTATAAAATGAGTCTAGACCTCTTGGAAATTGTCCATTGATCACCCTGAAACCCCTCCTTCACAGGACAAACACAGTACCACAGTGACAAAGTAACTGTTGTGCTTAGCATCTGAAAACAACGAAGTCCAGCAATGCAGTGGCACATTCCCATCGTTATGCCCATAAAATCTCTGAAAGAGAAAACATGGGAGTAGAGGTGCAGTTTGCAAACAAATTCCCTGATAATTTCCACTTATTGCTCACCGGTTGGATTTGCAGAGCGGTCCTGGCATATGAGAACGAGATTTCCTTCAAAGGCTACTAAACCAAAGGCTCTGCTCCAGGTGAGCATGACTGCGCTTCAGCACCCAGGGGTACATGTGGGATCACATTCACAGGTCCTTCGGACTGCTGTAAGCCACGTTCACGACAGGGACAATACAGACCAAAGAAAAACCCTTGGACGTGTGTAGGGTAGATGCTACTTTGATCTAGCATGATGAATTACCTGCTCATGCCCTGGATCTTGAATGCCCTGACCCTGGTGTCCCATTCCTGGGCACCCAGTGCTCACCATCCCCTTACAGGGAGCACAGACAGCTCACTCAGGGCAATAAGGATGAGGAGGTGGCAAAATGCCTAAAAAGCAGATGACAAGACACTCAGATTTGCAAAACTTCTGTCTATTTGTGGCCCCAGTCCCAGTGGAAATTGCATTCTTACTCACTGAAGCACCCCTAAGCCTTTCAACCCTAGTCTTTCAGCTTGAGTTTTATGATACCAGGGGGACTGGGCTCACTGCCCACCAACAATAGACGATGAATTAATGTTCCTTATGCCCTAAGAACTTTTCTGTAGTAGAAAAACTCGGTGGACAGGACCTAGAGGGCTGCTCACCACCTTGGGAACCCCACTGCTGACATGCTGAATGGAATCTGTACAAGAGCAGGAGGAATGAAAGGGGGAGGACAGACCTCTGCTTAGATGGACAGAGAACTGAATCTGATCTGGCTGACCAACAAGTGAAGAGGAATACTGACGGTATACTGACAGTATATGAGTCACGGTACGGTTGTTCGAGGCAGTACAGTGTGCAGCGCAGCTGAGCAAAAGAAAATCATAACTGAATGCCAGGAAAAAAAATGAAATTAAAGAAGAAATGAAAGAAGTTTGAGGGATTTTCAGCTCCAATAAAAATATAATAATGGTTAATATAGGAATATCACAGCACTGAGAAAGTGAGAGAGATGAGACAGACTCCTTTTTCCATTTCCAGTTCCATTGTCTTTACAGACTGCAACACAGAATGTGCTGACCTGCAGAGCTAAGATTTTTAAGGGAAGCAAATAAACACATACATAGTTGCATATGAATGAACAGTCTGTAGCAATAGGCAGGATCAAAAACATTTTTAAGACACAGAGCAGACACTAAGCTCTGGGGAATATCTCTAACTATGGTCAAATCATTTAATATTTTTCCATTCTGGGCTTACTTGGCTCTTCACCAGGTCTCGGCCATTCTCAGAGATGGGACACTGAATGACTGAATTATGACTGAGATAATGTTCTTCCTCGGTTTAAAAACAGAAAGCACTGGAAAAACATGAAGAGAGATAAGGAATGCTTAAGAGGAAAATTCATAATGATCCAGAAGTTAGTAAGGCTGGGAATATTTTTTATAGCTTTGCAATTTTGGCATCTCACAAAATTCTCAATACATTCCTGACAGATGAGATTCCCAAACATCTGGAGAAATACAAGCCGATAAGAAACCACTTATTCACATTTCTAAAAGGATAAATTTAGACATTTCTGACAGCTGGAGTGACTGTGAGACTTGCACAGAGCTGTGGACGCAAGCTGTCCGAAGTTCAGCAGGGAAATAGTCTGGCAGCCAGGCTTGAGGTCAGGGTTTTACCTCGCCATCAGCAAGGGGAGGATTTCCCAAGTGCGAAGGGGATGATAAAATTCTCCCCATGTCCTGCACAGACCACTGCAGATCTGGATGGTGGGAACAAGTTCCTGTAGCTCCTGTAGGCCAGTGATATCCTAACCTCCCGATAGGTACCTGGCACAGAAATGTCTATAGATTGAAACAACAGATCTGAACCCCATCAGACCCCAATGCCCCCCCGAAACCTGCTGCTTTGGGGAGGGGGGTTTTAACAACCCTGGCAGGGACACGGGGTGGCCCCAGGTCTCTTTTTCATGCTGGAGTTCAGCTGTGGGCTCCAGCAGCCTTCTGTAACCGCAGCACTCGCAGCACTGCACCCTGCAAGGGAGGGGACAGCCAGGACAAACCTCAGACCACGAACTGGGAGGTATTTTGGCACCTTACTGCCCTTGCCTAAATATGTCTGAGCTTCTGGAAACAAGGCTGGAGCAGGAACACTGCAGGACAAACGGCTCAGATTTTTAATGGGTTTAAAATAGGTTTGAAATCAAAGAGGATGAGATCCAGTGATCCAATGTCGACTGACGTTCCTGAGAGGCAGCCAAGAAAAACAAGCTGCTGTTCAGAAATCTGCCAAAGAACAAAGGAGAGAAGAAGGAGATGAAAGGGAGAATGGAAAAAAAGCACGAAGCCACCAGCTCAATACGTGTATCCAGCAGAGGACTGCCATGTCAGCACTAGTGTCTAATGAGGTCAGATGAAAAAGGATTTTCTGTTCAATGAAAACATTGATCTGTTTGAAATGTCTCTGATTTTAATAAGAAAATAATTTCTAATTTCTAAGCATGCTGCAAGTCATGAATTCCCTTTCTAGATTGGATAGACGCAGAATAAGTTTTAGGGTCTGATATGGTTTAAAAGGAATCAAAGCGGTCATTTTCCTTTCTCCTCCCATCCTTCAATGTATAAAGCAATACTGCCTTCATGTTTGCTGATCTAAACTGAAGTATGTCCCTTACCCTGTAATCTTTATTTCTCCTTTCTACTGCTAGAGAAAGGCTGGAGAAAAAGAAGAAGCAAAAATGAAAGTAACTTGTTTTTTTTTTCTGTAAGTTCTTAAATAAAAAGTTTTATACTTGTCTGAAACTATGTTTTCAAGCCCTTTCACTAAAAATTCTATTCTAAAGTCTTCCAACAGAAAGTAATACTCATTTTGATCTGCTGCTTTATTGAACATACGGCATGTTCCCTGTTCCTGCAGCAATAGGTCACTAAATCTGAGCAAACTTCACTGTTCTTTGAAAGGCAAGGATATGTGGAATGCATTATTTTTTATACATTTTATGAACAGGAATGCAGACACAATGAAAGTAATCAAATTATCCCAGCTTGCAAAGGAAGGCAGAGGCAGAACCAAGAGCACAGGTCCAAAACAGAGCCCGGAGAAAAGTCAACAGTGACTCATTAGATTGCAGTTGTGAAGCATTAGTCCCAGTCTTCATCTTCAGTGCAGTGATTTATATTTTCTGTCTTAGGACAATGTTTGGTTTTTTTTTTCAGTGAGTAATCATGTGGGTTTGTCTGTGGCCTCCTACGCACAGAAGCTCTGTATTTTATGAAAAGCAATGGCCAGTGGGATTGACACTGAGCTGTCTGACAGCAGATTTTAGTGTTCAGTGAGCAGCAATGATTGCTTGTATTTTTGAAAGCAAGAATGGATATGAAACACAGTTTAGGTTTCTTTTCCCTAATTAATTTTCAAGATTATTCTAAAAAAGAAGACTAAAGCACCATCCCCCAAAACCCAGCAACTGCTTTGCATATGTCCACATAACAACCATAACTCTCATGATGCTGCTGGGACATGCGCTGTCTTTATGGGCTCTTGGTGTAAGAATTTTAATTTATCTTAAGTTAAAAGTTTAAAACTTGTTCTAGCTTGTTCCAAAGACCTTTTGTAATATTAACTGAATTATGTCAAGTATTTTCTGTCAACTATAAGATTTGTCATAAATCACAAGAAATCTTGTAATAATGTAGTTCTGTGCATTATGTCTCCAAAAAGCCCCTTTCATAATGGGAAATACTGTCTTATGTTTTTTAATGTCTCTCTCTCTCCTCCCTTCCCTTGGGCTGTGCTTGTTTTCTTTCTTTTGTCCTTTCTAGGGAAATTAAAGCTTTCCTTTTGACTGACTGGAGAAAATCAACCATTTAGTTAAATTCTATGTTTGCATCTTCTTTATCTCCCTGTAACAGAGGCGATTTCCTTTCATCTGCACAAATATTTAGTGCACTGGACTCCACATTTACCATTTAGTTTCTCCTCAGTAAACTCCACTTGAGTTCTTTTAGCAAAGATGGGCATGAGTGAGCTTATGGAAAAGACTTCTAGACACTGGGGACATTTCACCCAGAGCCAAACCCACCTCTTGTGAATGATGAACATCTACAAACATTCAACCCAAAATACCAGAACCAGGTAATGCTGCCTGTTGGAGCAGATTCTCCTAACACAAAGAGATCTTCTAGATGTCACCCTCCTTCTTCTATATCCTTGGGAGGCCCTGGGCAGAAGGTGTCATCCAGCTGGCAAGGATGCCCAGAGCAAAGGTAAGTAAGCTAAGCTGAACTATGTCCCCTTTTGCAAAAGTTTATTCCCCTGGGCAGTGCTCAGTGGCGAGGCAGGGCCGTGCACTTTGGTCTTTAGCACTGAAAGAGCATGAGTCCCTAGGAGGTGGCCATTTACTTGTTTTAGAACAAAACATGAAAGGAGCAGCTGCTGCAGCCTCTTCAGTTTCAATAAAAGCATCGCAGGAGCGTGCAAGCCTTTGGGGAATATGTCTGTGCAAGGTTTGCACATCAAGTCCCATACTGGGGACTTTGATGTACTTCTGCAGTAGGCCAAGAACCCTGTTTTGATCACATTGCTTCACCTCTTGTCCCTTCTCCTTTCAAGAAATGCTGACCCTGTCACTGGGTGATGGCAAGTTTCGAGGCCAGTCTGATCAAATGGGAGTCCTCACTGAGAAGCAGCTGGCTCCTGCTCAGAGCCACCTCAGCATGAGCCTCATCTTCAAGGAGGGATAAGTGAACCTGGGTGAGGCTCTCAGGTCACCTCATGAGAGCGAGCCAGATGCAGCAATGCAATGAAGGAGCTGATTCTGGGCCTCTGCTCCAGAGCCTTGTTCAACATGGACTTTAGGACTTGAAAGACCCCTGAAATGCCATGTAGCCACTCAGAAAGGCTTTGAGCAGCAATTAAGTGACAGGCAGGAGCCTAGTACCAGCCCTCTGCAAAACCCTGGTCAGAGCCACTCAGGGCAGTCACGCAGCAGAGTGTGTTGTTTTGGGAAATGAGTCTGAGGCATTTGTTCTTTTTTTTTTTTAAACATTAGTTGATTATCTGGGCAAATAATTTTCCAGCTATGGGTGTCCTATAAAATGTTGGCTACCATGTTCCACTAATGAGCCTTTGTGACCGGGGTGCCTGGCGGGTGAGCCAGTGTGGTTTCTGATTCTCTAAGCAAACATCATTTCTTAGCTTGAGCAAGCTGAGTGGTGAGCAGTGACTAATGAACAGCTGGTATGAATTCTTGACACTCCTGGAATCCAGAAATATGTTGATGAATTCTGGCAAAAGTCCAAATATTTGCAAAGTAATGACTAAGGTGGTAATGATCTACAGCTGACTGGCTTATTCATGTTCAGAGGCTCAGTGGTTTATTCCGGTGTATATCCAGCATCTCTGGCCCAGATCTAGGTCATCTCTTCCTGTCTAGAAGCTGGTGGGTGCCTGGCGACGCTACGAGCACCTCTGCAGGACAGGGATCCACAGGAATACTGGTGCTTGGCTTCATCGCACACATGCTCCACCTCAGGGAAACCAGGACTTCTGGCTTGGGTGATGGCTTCAAGCCTCTTCCTACCTGCAAGGGAAGGTGCACAAGCAGTGTCACAGACACTGGCCTGGTGAAAGTAAGTACCACACTGAAGGTGGCAACTGAGCATCAAATTAGGAAATGTCAGTGGCCTCACCTTGTACAAGAGGCAGTGCAGAGAAGGCTAAAGTTGATCAAGGAGATGGAGAGACTGCCAGGCCAGCAGGGACTGCAAGGTTTAAGATAAGATAATTTCAAACTGGGAAGAGGATTATTCTCTGGAAATACAACCCACAGATGAACAACAGAGAAGAGCATAGATTTTGTACTGTGAACATAAGTATTTACAGATGTTGACAGGCACCAGTAGATCTTGCCCTCTTCCACTGGGTCACCTTTAAAAATGGGGCCTTAAACACACTGGCTCCTGATGAGGCATATGCTAAATTTATATCAATGCCCTGCACTAACTTCAATAGTGTTTTTCTTGATGCACACAAAGACAAATATGACTAGACTGTCCCTTGGACAATCTTCCTGCAATACCTGGGCACGTATCTGGCTTGTCTTCCAGCCCTCCTGTGCAAGCAGATACCTCCCATGTCTGTGAAGACAGGCACATTTCCCAGTATGGGCTGGGAATGCTGCTCCCAGATTTCCCTGGGTAGGTTCAGGCCAGCATCTCAAATTAAACTGAACTTAGCCCAACAAACGGCCTCACTTTCCCTTTCCCTTTTTTTGAAAGGGATTTATTCTAGTGATAAATGAATTTAACAGGCAGGCAAAACCACAGATGGGCGAACATGACAGATTGACATAGCCAGATGGAATCATGTTTGTTTTAATCCACAATCAGTAGGCACAGCAGTGACAGCCTTTTCATGTCGCTTTACAGGAATCAAGTGCTCTGAAACTTGATTGGAATTATGTAATGAGAAATAAATAGCCTGGATTGAGCCCGAGATAACAGAGGGTAATGGTGGTGCAACATTGTTTCAAGGGGAAAAATGCAACTAGAAGTTATTGAATGTAACAAACCCAAGGACTGAGAGGAATAAGCTGATCTGGGGGGGTGTTTTGGCTGTCACTGAACCCCCAACAGCCAGCAGCAAAGGTCTCCACAACATTCGGGAGCAGCAAACACAAAGCAGCATTGAAATAGTAAAAGATATTTCTTGGCAAGTGCTATTCATCTGCTGCTACAATTTCTGGCCTCCTGCTCCTCCTCCTGCCTCACCATCAATGCCAGATGTGGACCCCACTGTCCATGGGCCATCTCCGCTGCACACACCCGCTGGCTGGGGGCTTTCCAACAAGCAGGGGCTTTGCATCAGGGCAAGGTTTTGCATCAGGGCAGAGTTTTGCTTACATGAACCCTTCTTTTGGTTTGCTCACCGCTGGATTTCGAAAGAGGAATACGGTTCACTGATGAAGTTCTCCACTCTCTCCCCACTGGCGCCTCTGATGCTTTTGTCACGAACAAGCCATAGTTGTTAGCGCTTTCCAAGAAAAGCAGCAGTGTTTTGCTAAAAGTGCCGGCTGGCAGCAGGTTGGCATTGGGTTTCTTTGTTAAAAGATGACAGAGCTTAGGTTTTCCAGGAGAAAGAAAAGTCTTATTGATATAATAATATCATGCCAGGCAGACAGCCCTGCTTGTGTAATCCGCTTTGAGCACAATGCCGTGTTGTGGCTCGAGCATTGTTTCCAGCTGAAAAGTGGCTGTGATTTGCCTGGTCAAGGACGTTATCCTGACTGACAGGTCTACAAAAGGAGACAGCATGTGTGGCGGGTTGAGAGGCTGGGGGAGTCCACCTGAGGGGTGAGGGGATGGAGCGGGGACCAGGGTGCAGGAGCTCTCCCATGCAGGTTGAAAAGGTTCTGGGGCATCCTGCGGTGCTAGTGGCATCCCATAGTGCTGGTGGCATCCCACGGTGATGGGCTCCTGCTTCCCTGGAGCAACAAGGATTCAAAGCAAGGCTTATCAGATTAAGCAGTTTCTACCAAAAGGCACATGGCCAGAGCAGAGGAGAGGAGAAGGAGGAATCCACACTGAAAAAGCCTCAAGCCCAACACTCTTTAACGGTGATAGTTTGATACTTTACCAGAAATATGTAGAAGTCTCTGGAAAGACTGAAGGTGGATGGTACCTGCCCCAGCCAAGATTTTCTTCCTCTGCAGCAGTCAAGATGTTTCCACATACACTTTCTAAGGGGTTATTGCTGAAATCCTGGTATGCCAGGGAAATAGCAAAGCTAGTTTACAACTGCAGTGGCAAACTTCCAAAACTACTAAGACCTTCTTCCTTTTCTTGCTTTCCCACCAGGCCTATAGAAGTACTCACCTTAGACACTGAAATGGCCCTTTGCTCTCAGAGCTATGACCCTTGAGAAATGTTGGGCATTTAAGATGTTACTTGTTAATTGGTCATTGACAATTGCAAAGGCACTCAGGTTTTGGATGAGTACTTTCTTACTGGGGAGAAGTAAAAATGGAAATAACAGATTAATATTAGACTACCACATAGCAGGTGGATCTGTCATTACACTCCAGCGCTAGCACACTGTGTTGTTCAAGCAGATGTCCTAGAAGTCACAGTAAACAACAGAAAACATGAGCAAAGCTATGCTGAGTATGCACAATACTAATGAAGAAGACAGAGCTTTTTTATGTTCAAATTAAAACACATTGATAGTTTTTGCCTACCTAGTATTAGCAAACAACAAAATGACATTGATATTTCTAAATCCAACAGCATTATGTAATCAGAGTTAGAGAATTTGCAAAAAACTTAATTTTCACTTTGCATTTAAAAAAATAATTTTTTTTTCTGTTTACAGGCTATTGAAAAGCCAATCTTGCTGACACTCTCAAAATGTGTGATGAATGTGACAACGTTTCTTAACAGAGAGTTAAAAGATAGTACCATGTTGTAGGCAGGAATCTGCCTTTGGTTTAGATCTGTAAATTCCCCCTTTACCTTCTATCTCTTTTTGACTTTGGTACAATTCAGGTGAAATCAGAAGCATGTCATGACTTCAAGATGTTGACCTTGGGCTTGCTTTGGACCAGACATCAATTCTGAGGCAAAGATGATGATCCTTGTGGGCATTTCTGCCATCTGATGGGCTGAGCTTTGTGTTTGCAACATAGCTAGGGAGTTAGGGTGTTGTTAAAACTTTGTAGCAGAAAGTCTGCTTCAAAATTTTGCATGTACATGTACTAACCTTTCTTCAATTGTAGAGCATTTGTCATTGACAAAACAGTGTCTTCTGCGTAAAGTGGTTTATTACAACCACTTGTATTGTAATGACCATTCCTAAACTGTTTGTAAAACCTTCTTTAGGCCTAAACTCAGCTATCAGCTGCAAAGCGATAAATCAGGTTCATACTGAAGTCTTACACAGGTTGTTCGTGGGTCTCACACTAGCCATTTAAACAGAGGCTGAGTTTCACTCGAACGTGAGAAGTGTATAACAGCAATATGGCCAGATGAGAACAGGGATCAGATGGATAGGCAGGACAAAGAACACAGGAAAGAAGAGAATCGTTCTCCTCTTTGGAGCTTGACATCCTTCCTCTAGCAAAAAATATTGCAGTATTTTACTGATGAGAAATGAGCATCTGCACCAGCCCAGTCTGAAGCATCAACATTTTCATTATGCATTCAGGGGATGGCACTAGGAGATGGCATTGTGCAGATGGCCAGCATATGTTCTGCAGCATCAAAGTCCTTCTCTGCCCTCTGGATAGAAATTTTGGGATTTAAAGGCCAAGTTGTTCTGTGCTGTCTTAAAAATCAGGCTGTCTTTCCCTCTCTGCATGGAAAAATGGGTCTGAAGTGCTAAACATGTAATTAAACCAAACTCTGCTCCAGACGTTCAAAACTGACAAGCTAAGCATGGCCAGGACAGTAGTTGATTGCTGAGAGAAGTGCATCACCTGCAGCCTCTGAGACCACACCTAGCTAAGGCAGATAGTTCTTTGACAACTTTCCATCCAGTACTGACCAGGCCTGAACATGCTTAATTAGTGAGATCTGATGAGTGCTAAGCCTGAGGTTGTATTAGTCTTGCTTCTAAATTTGGACACGTGCTTTGAACTAGTAATACTGGAGTTAAAAGCATCATATAAACAGGATTAGACTTGGCTCAGAAAACCTTGGCTTCTTCCTTGTTTGAGGGAATAAGAGACAGCAAGAAAGCACATAGCAGAGCAGATGCTTCAGACAAAAATGGCTAGTAACTCTAAAAACACACCTTTCAACATCTCGCTCTGAGCGTGTAAGAACATGGTATGCCTGAGGTCCACGATGGAGTCAGCCCTCGCTGGTGGGATGACGTGCCTGGGAGGGCAGTGGCACTCAGCGGCAGCAGGGAGGGAGTCTGCCTACGGCCCCTGCTGAGCATAGGACTGGCTGTCCCATTCAGAAATATGTGCCCATGGGACAGCGTTGCACATTTCCAGCGACTGGAGCAGCCAGGGCTGTGGAGCAGGCTGGGAAGGTGCAGCACAGTCCAACCTCCCTGCTGAGAGGGAGGTCAGGAAATCCAGGGCCCATACAAGAGCTGGCAAAAGCCACCTGAGCACCACTTCCAGGTGGAAAACAAAGGAAATGTCTGGGAAAAAAAACCTCGTGAGGTTTACCCCATGGCTGCAACACAGCGCTCTGGCTGTTCCCTGGATACAGACCTTCTATTGCTGGACTTCAGAGATTACGGATCAGGCAACCATTGCCTCCAACCAGGGTACAGATACAATGCAGGGAGCACTGGAGGAAATAAAATACTGGAGTCTTCCACTCAGTGGTGTGGGGCAAGCATTTATCCAGGGATTTGCTGTCTCAGCAGGAGTGCACAAAGAATACATGGAGCTTGAAATGTTTGAAAATATGTCAGGCAGCACTCAAACGCATGCACTGATGGATGTGCATAGCTTAGTGTGTTCTGTATGTCTCAAACACAGTTTCATGAGAGAAATTCAAGGTTTCAGGAGGGAAGTGGCTTTCAAGAGTGTCCTCATATGTGTAAATTTAGCCTAGCACGTGAGAATGCAGATTCTGATCTGATCTCTTGACATTTCCCTGTATAAGGACTAAATGATAATTTATCCTGCCTTCTGAATATGATTATGGATGCCTCCCAGTTTTGAAGCTCTAGGTGACATGGATACTTTTAGAAATGTATGTTCATATCATTCCTGTCCAGTCTCCAGCATCAAACTCCCTGAGCAGGGATCTCCCAAGCTAGCCAGAATCCCTTCATTTGTATTTCTGTTTAAGAGAGAGTTAAATCCCCTTTATGTGCTATTTTGCCTTTTTTTTCTTTTTCTTATATATCTGCAGATGTTTCGGGGCTGGAGTAGAGTGCTTAGAAGATATCTCCCAGCTGATGAACAAAAGACAGTATTTAATTTACTTACTTTCAAGTAATCCAGTCAAGCCACTCAGACATTTGTTGCCAAACAAGATCATCAAGGCTAAGAAGCTTGTATATACAATTCCTATTGTTCTGGTGAGTTATTTGCCTTGTACTTAGAGCAGCTTGAAAACTATTTCTCACTATATAATGAGAAAGAATTTTACACACGTAAAGAATTCTCTGTGCTTCGGTTTACAGATGTGATTTAGCAGTTCTTGCCTTTAGAAAGCTTGATGGAGAAATATCTGAGGTATCTAAAATATTGTAAGAGAGGTCAGAAATGACACTGAGAACTTAGGGCTGGCCACTTTTCTGGACTCATTCAGCCTGCTGCAGTGAAAGAAGTGCTTTGACTCTGGGAAAGTGTGTTTAATAGGCTTGGAGGGAAGTGTACAAAAGCCAAAAACATCTCCTGGAGACTTTGAAAAACATCCTCTTTTTTATCTATATGTTTGTTTTCCCGTTGAAAAGTAGTTTCAGTGGAACATATTGAAATAGCCTACTGTGGAGGCTTTCCAAACATTATTAAAACACATTTTATACATAGCCTCCATATTATAAAGTGGGAAGACTCATCCCCTGAAACCATTTTTAGCTTGTCTTGTACACTTCCATACAAACACACAGCCAGAAAGTGGAGCTGTTCACACACTAGGAAAAGTAACACTAGCTCCTTCCTTTGCCCCGAGGAAAACCAGATGAGCTGCTGTTTGTTGCATTCACAGAGGTGGTGGCCCTTGGCATCAGTCTCCTCTAAAGGATCCTTCTCCTGTGTGGATTCCTGCTAGCTCGCTCCCCTCCAGACTCCTACATTTCACCAGGCTCTTTTGGTTTCAAATATTGGACTCCACCTCACTTGCCAATCTGTGGTCAGGATCATACTCAGGAGAATATTGCTGCAGATATTTTATTTGACATTTTAAGATGCATGCATCACCAGGGGCTGCAACCAATGCAGCTCTGTTAGTGGCTCTGAGCTGCAACACTGAAATCTTTACTCCTTTGGACTATGTCTCTTGTGGCTTTGTCAAGTTTTGCATTTCTTTTTTCTGTAGCCTTTTTGAACCCCTTTCAAATTTGGTGCTGAAAATGGACTTGGAAGCAAAACACCTTTTTTCTCCTTACAGCTGTACTGTTGGAAGACGTGGCACCATCAGCTGGAGTCCATCCACATGCAAGTGCAGCAAGCACTTCAAACAACAGCCTTCACCAAGAGTGCAACCACTTTCAAGTTTGAAGGCAATTCAAAGACACACAGTCATCTCCAGGAAGATCAGTATTTTCCATCCTAGAAGAAATTTCCACACTCAAGAAGATTGCTATTTACAAAACACTTAAAGACAAATAAATCCAAGAGAATATGCATTTTCACAGTCATACATTTTTTTTTTCCTTCTTGAGCATTAGCACTTGAAGAAAGCTTCTTTTATATTAGTTTGGTAAGCTGGAGTTCCTTGAAAATAGAAAATAAAGCTTGTTCTCTGCTTTGTACTGTGTGCTTAAAGGCAAGTCAGGAATACGAATCTGCTCCAGAAAAGTGGACACTGGTGTCATTGGTGAACCCCCCAGAGGAAGGTTTCCAGAGGAAAGCCTCTCAGCTGTACATTGCTGTCTCCCTCCCAAGACCATTTTACTCTGTGCAAAACCCCAGCTGCACTCCTGCCTACACCACTGATCATAATGCCTTCTTCACGAAATTAGAGTTTCTCCCTCTAGGAACTGAGCCTTCCTGGTGGGAAGGACAACATAGTCCTGTGGTTTACCCCAACAGCAGCATCTGACTTTCCCTGCTTTTGACAAAACACACATCCACAGCCATTTCATTCCTCTCCTGTTTGAGTCTCCCATAAAGGACTACATTTAGGGGATTTTTTTCACATCTTTCTCAAAGCAGTCTGGGAACAACATGTGCCTTGTTTACTTAGCAGTATCTCACCACAGCCTTAGACCATGTCAGTCAGCCTTTTTGTTTGGATTATTTCAGTTTCTTTTTCCTTCTTTGCACCTTTTTCCATCAATAGTTACTTTTTAGGCCAGCAGGTGATGTCACCTTGATGTACGTCTGCTGGGCCTCTGTTTTTACAAGAGGTCAGTTCCTCTGGCTCTCTGGACAGATTGCATGTTGTGAGAAGCAATGGAAAACCTAGATCAATATATTTGGCTTCCTTTTCCACATTTACAGTTGCCAAAACTGAATGACTTCAATCCTGCCAGGTCATTTTAATCTCCACATTTGTCTTTGAGCAATTTTTCTACCTGCAACACAACCAAACTGAACATTTTCTACTAATGTTATTGACATGCTTCTCCCTTTCCAGTTCATTAATAAAGTCGTTAAAAACCTTTCACTGGCCTCCAGTATGATCTACTCTTTGTTGTTATTTCCATGACTGAAGGGGACTATTAGCTTGTCTGGAATGTCTCCAGTGTGCCTGGAATATCTCTGTATCTCCATACTTTAAGTCTTGCCTACAAAATAGGATGTTTAGAAGACAGAAACAACAAAATAACACAGTTTTAGACCACTGCATGTGGATGTATTCCTTCCCATTTCCCTCCCTTCTGAAACAGAAGTTGTTTCATTGTGATTTTACACCTCCCCAAAACTTCAGCCATACCTATGAGGCTTCCTTGACCACAATGCTCGAGTTTGAGTTGTGGGTCAGAAAAGTCTTCATTCTTATCTCCAAAGCAGCTGAGCTATGGCAACAGCACACTGTGATGATTCTTTTTATTTATTTACTTATTTATGGCCTGAATTGGTTTTTACTTTCTTTGCTGTCAAATTGGTTCTTGCTGACATTTGCTTTACAGTGACTGCCTCCACTCCCAGTAGAAGGTATTTCTCAACAGTAGTGCTGAAAATTACTTTCCCTAGTGAAGTAATTTCTTATTTCTGCACTAAAATTTGTAGAAAATCCATTAAATTTTCATTGTCTACCAGTATGCAGCTACACAAAGACCTTATAAATCAACTGTTTTGACCATTCTGATCCTGATAATTAAACTTGAAAACACCAGTTAGAGGAAATATAGTCTAGGCTCTCAGTTTCAGAGAAAATGGCCTCTGATAACACACAAGATATATGTAGCAAAGGCAGAATATGTGACCTCCTTTAAGATTCCCCACGTCTTGCTCCCATCCCGTTAGAAGCAAGGGCATCTCTTGCCTGTAGTGAGCAGTTTACTCCACATTGCTCTTGTTCATAGAATCATAGAATGGTTAGGGTTGGAAGGGACCTTTAAAGGTCATCTAGTCCAACCACCCCTGCAAGGAGCAGGGACATGCCCGACTAGATCAGGTTGCTCAGAGCCTCAACCAATTGGGCCTTGAATATTTACAGGGATGGGGCTTCCACCACCTCTCTGGGCAACCTGTTCTAGAGTTCCACCACCCTCATTGTAAAAAAATTTTTCCTAATATCTAATCTAAATCTATCTCCCTCTATTTTGAAACCATTATCCCTAGTCCTGTGTGAAGATCTCTCCTTTGCAAGCATCACTCTCCAAGCTGAAGGTAAGGTAACAACATTCCATGACAGGCAGAAAAAAATGGCTCTTCATTGATAGCCCTCCACATCCCCTCCTGCTGAACCAGCCTGAGGAACTTCTAGTTTGCAGTTTTCACAGACCAGTCACACCCCAAGAGCATTTCTGCCAGACTCAGAAGTGCCCTCTCTACCAGTCCAGGGGAGTGGGCAGGATCTCACACGTAGTTCTCAAATGGGCCAAAAAATCACAGAGCAGTAGTTCAGTGCACCTGGATTTTAAAAGACTGCAGAGGCCAGTGAAAAGCAATAATAAATAGAGTCTTCCTGGTTCTTTTCTTGATTTCTTTTCCCAGGCTGATACCTTGATCTTGATGTCCTGGTGAAGTCAAAGGAAGAAGAGAGACAGCACTACAGAAATCAGACCCAGGACCTCAGAATGGAACTGCTACCTCGTGGGTGGACAATATGTGCATATGTGCCTAAGCAGAGGGCAGCCTCCCATCCCTCCGAGCAGCTGTGGTTTCACTGTAGTATCATACAACTCTCTACTGTCTTAATTTTTCTCTTCAGCACTTCTTGCACTGCCACTTTTTCTGTTTTTTCCCCTCTTGGGACTCTTCACGAAGCCACCCTTCGCAGGCGCTCCTTTCTAAGGAAAAAAGTAACTTTTTTTGGGAAAAGATGGCTCTGAAAGGGTCTGACTAGTGTTGCCCCACATCGTCCTGCTCCCTCTGCAGTAGTGGTGGCAATCCCTGGCAGGAACCGACCGTATCTCAGGCTAATGAGTTGTCAGAAACCCGTCCCCGTCCCTCGCCTCCCGGGCAGGTTATTATTATGAGGGCTGTCAGTGACGGGTGAGGATGGGGCAAGCAATCCATTTCTGCAGCCAGCGGGGAGCTGCGAATCTGTTCACAGGGGATCAGCGGGGTGCTGTGGGAACGGGCCTGCCCTGCAAGCATCCACCAAGGGCTACCATTCAAGAGAGTGCTGTGGGTTCATGGCGAGCGCAGCGAGTTTGCCTCTAATGTATGCCCTAATGAGTCAGCGGAGGGTGTTCTGCCTGCCTGAATGTCTTTAGTGTGGCAAAGCAGAGTGGACATTCCCATACAATAGTGGGCTTAAATTCAGCTTCTCACCGATGTCTAATTCACGGGCGGAACGGCTTTTGTAATACCTATAGAAGAGAAGTACAGTAGGTCATTTCACCAACTAATTGGAGTTGACAATCCCATATCTATCCATACCTCAGAGCCATTTGCATCTGGAAGGGGGGCATTTTATCTTTCCTCTTGTGGTTAGCCACCGAGAAGTGAAAAAACATATATGTATGGGTTTGTGCTTTAGATAGTCACAGGTTTGCAACAAAAACTGGTATATCCTGACAATGACTTTTACATTTCCTGAATGGCAGGTAGAGCATTAAGGGTTGTCTTTCTTGTCCATGTTCTCCACCATTTCAGTGATGATTCCTTTTCCCCACCCGTGGTTTGACATTTCTGCAGAGCACCCTCTTCATGTTTGCTGGGTGCCCCACACAGCAGAGCCTCAGTCTTGCATAATAAGTCTTCTAGGTGCCATCATAACATCAATAAAATAACGTGATGATGGTCAGAATAACAGAAAATGTCCCTGCTTTGCAAATGGGAGTTTCGCAAGGCCACTTGCGGGACCAGTAGTAGGGGTAAGACAGGTCCCTGACCCCATGCCCATAATGACAGAGTGCATCAAAGCTTACAAATGTCTTTTGGGCCATAGCATGAACTTCTGCTATCATCAGCACTTTATCCACTGGCCAGCTCAGATACAGCAGTTGCCTTCGAGTATATACCCAGATAGTATTAATTCTCCCATTTTAATTAGGCAGATAACACCTGAAAAAGAAAACTTCCCAAATTCTCTGTAGAAGCCAAATGGGCACTGCGGAGTGCTGTGCTAGTTAAAACTGGACCTTCCCCTTTCTTCAGTAGACCATTTTGTCCTTAAAAACATCAGCCACAGAACTAAGTCCTATCCCCACCTATGGCAGTATTTTGGAAGAATTAACTGTAGTTTGAGCTAGCTTGGGGGAATTTATATATCTTTTTCAATAAAATATTGGTTTTGTCCATCTGTCATGCTAAAAGGCATCTCTTGCTTTTTCAGTGCAACCCTCAATTCCATTAACAGTCTATGATGAAATCATATAATTAGATGAATGGCTTCTTACATTCACTAAATGTTTATTCCACATGGGATCTGAAATGTAAAATTGGTAAATTGGGTAAATGGTAAAATTGCCTGGTTGGTACTTTACACTGGGACTGAAGGAGACTGTAACACCACTTGGATGTGGACAAAAAAATTTTATGCATCAATCCTACCAACTCAGAGGCAATTTAGTTGTTCTTGATTTGACATGGAAGTTTTCCAAGGTGCTTTAGAGCTAGGAAGCAGAAATATATTCAACAAATAGAACAAAGATGAGATAACCTGCCACGATTTTTTTCCTAAAAATGTTCATTAAGGATATTACCTTGCTTAGGATGAAAAACTTCACTATGTTTTTCCTCTTTAAAAAAATGATCTGCTGGAAGTGTGGGAAATATGTTTTAAAAAATCCAGTAAATGGAGCACACGTCAGTAAAGACAGCTCAATTTCGTTACGGTGGTGTGATCACAAAAACATTTTCTACCATGCAACTTTTAATTAGTCTCGCAAAAAAATTATTCTGCTTCACTTATACAGAGTACAGTAAATGGCTACGTCAATGCATAAGGAATGAAATAAATACGCTTTGTTCAAATGTGGTGACCTTTGGGAGACAAAGATGATAAGAGAATGAAGTTTCTTTCTGTTTCCTCTTGTATTTATCATGCGGCAAGTCAATGTTCCCTCATGAAATACAGTAATTATGATAAAAAATAAACTGAAGTGAACTTCTTCACTTCACACTTCAACAATCTTCCAGCCATACAGACGCATTCATGCATGTATGGCTGTCATTTCCAATCCAGACAATTTTTGATAAGCTTTAGCTATTCTGAGGTGCTGCCAGTTTGAGTGACAACCTTGATACCTGCAACTAAATGGTTAATCTGTTCACCATTGTGAACGTAATCAGTGCTCTCAGACACAGCAGAATCCCACATTTTTCTGATGTCTGAAAAAAAATGGTTGTTAGTAAATAATATAGAGTACAAATAAATATGTAGCACAGAAATACAGATTATCATGCATGGTATTTTCTCCATTGTTTTGTGGTACCACATATATATAATATACACATATGACCATTAAGCCAGAGAAAATATGGAAAGTAAACCATATTTTAAATGACATAAAATGGATTTGCCTTTGCTATAAATAAAAAAAAAATCATTACAAGAATATTTCACATGTACAATTCAAGTCTGAGTCATGTGTGCACTATGAATTTTTAGTATAATTTAGCATCCAGTTTCCATGGAACTCAGGGACATTCTGCCCTTGAAAGAACAGTCATTACTTCCACCCTGCTGCTATTTAAACACACTTGGAGATGATGTGTACTTCCAAATGTGAATAAAGCAAAATCAGTGAAGGCAAAGGTTATGTAGGCAAAGGGAATTCACTTTCCCTCGTTTGCTAAAGACACTACAGCTCCAATGAACGTGTTTAGCTTGCACCTTTTAGCCCATTACTTGAGGCTGGAGTCAACTTGGTAACATCAAAAAGGCTGTATTTTTCATTTGTATAAGCCATTATACACTCAGATATTTGCTCAGCATCGGAAACACTGGTCTACAGTATTTTCCATCTATACTTAATTTACTGATGTTGACTATTCAGAGGGAAAAAAATCAATTTCATTCAGATTCACTTTTTCTTTTTCAGAATAAACTCCCTGAAATTCTGCCAAGTTTAGCACTGCAAATAATGGACCCAAAAAGAAAACCTATTTGTATGAACAGCGTATTAGAGGAATGGCGATCAGTTACATATAACCTCAAAGATACCTCACAAAATACAGGTTCTTAAGTCTGGTAAGTGTTGCTCCCTAAACACCATAAAAAGTAAAGCCACATTATAAAGGTCATTGTCAATACGGCCTGTGGGAAAGTCCTAAAGTCCATTGTCAACATGGCCTTTAGGAAAGAGCTAAATTCAACTAATTATTAAATAGTGAGCAAGTATCACAGCAGCCAGCTTTCCAGTCACTCCTATCTTCTGGATGGGTCAAGTGTCTGCCGGCGTCTTCCAGTGGGAGCTGGCATCCCAATGCTGGGACAGAAGCATTGTCACCTGCCACCACGACTGTGCTTCTCCTCGGACAGCCCAGGTCAGAGTGGCACGGGAATTGCCATCCACTTGACTCTAGCATGAATTATCTTGTTGAATACTTTATATTAAGTCATACCTCCATGAAAATTCTTGGGGTTCCAACATGATAGTACTGTGAATTAAACTTAAACAAGACTGCTCAGCTGTAGGTTTGATGCCTGTTGTTAAATAAATCTTTAACTGTATCATTTAATCCTCTAGATCTCTTTTCCCAGAGCTAAAAAATGGTAAGAGCTTCTTCTTGAGCATTTAAAGGAAGAACCTACAAAACCACAGATGAGCTGAAGTGTTTTATGTCCAACTCACAGAAGCATGTAAATCCATAAAGTGTCACAGGTATGAACTAGCCCTTTTCCCCTTCTAACTACCTATCTTTTACAGTCTGTCAAAACAAGTACTTACTTGCCTTATGTGAAGCATCATATGAAAGGAATCCATCCATCCAAATATCAATCCATTGCCACCTACAACTGATCAAACAACCTTAAGGATAATTTTAGAAAGACAACTTTTGCCAGAAAATTAAACATTGTGCATGGATATGCTAAATCTTGTTTATTGTGTAGCAAAAAATATGGTATAATAGTTTCATATCTAAGCTAGTGTTTATTATATAAAATCCATATTAAATGCATCTGTTTATTAAGCAAAGTTGGCAATGCTATCCTTAAGGTTTCACTATTTTCCATTCTAAGCTCCTCTTTCTTAGCGGCTTATAACTTTGGCAGCCTTTAACTGTTTGTATAAACATTTATAGGAGGCAGATTTCTAGAAAAGCTTTCCTGGAAGCAGGAAATATCTGCACCAAGCTGATATTTTTCATGAAAATTTCAGCCAAGAAGATAATTTCCAAGAATGGTACTTGGGAAAAAAATAGGTTCCTTTTCCCTTATTTAAAAAAATAATACAATATGTTTGTTTTGGAAAAACAATAATGAGCTTTGGAGCAAAGACTTGAGTGTTGCAATAAATGGTCTTTGTTAAGGGTACACCTTTTGCTATGCCTGTGAAAATCTGCTGAAATGTAGCCATAGTCTAACCCCTGAACATACCCTAATCCTTCAGATTATCATAGTTGCACGTGCTGGTCAGAGCAAGCTGGCTCAGACACCAGAATACATTTGTTGGCAGAGAGGCAGGCTTTTTTCAATTGTTTTTATTGCCCAAACTAGCTTAAACATCTGCATTAAATATCCTCCACTGCAGCAAACAATATGGTCCAGTTGGAGACTACGGGGAGAGGCTGTTCAGTAGGGCCTGCTGTGACAGGGCTAGGGACAACGGTTTCAAAATAGAGGGAGATAGATTTAGATCAGATATTAGGAAAAAATTTTTTACAATGAGGGTTGTAGAACACTGGCCCAGGTTGCCCAGAGAGGTGGTAGATGCCCCATCCCTGGAAACATTCAAGGTCAGGCTGGACAGGGCTCTGAGCAACCTGATCTAGTGGGAGATGTCCCTGCTCCTTGCAGGGGGGTTGGGCTAAATGACCCTTGAGGGTCCCTTCCAACGCTAACATTCTATGATTCTATGATTCTATGGTCAGGGCCTGATCTTCTCTTCACTCACCTGATCAGTACCTGCCCTTGCCAGTGTGTTTGTCATTGCATTCCTGGGCAGAAGAGTGGATCCTCTATTGACCATCTCTGGGTTCTGTTACAAGAACACTTTCTGCTTAGGTACTTCGCCCTTCCCACTACCTGTGCTGTAAACTGCCACAGAGAAGACATTGCTCTGGAGAAGGAAGGCATCAAATGGAGGCAAATGTCCATGCTACGCTGCTGAAGCACAGACAGGCAATAGTGGCTGCCAACAGAGTGTAAAGAACAGAAGAGGATCTGAAGGGAGCAGTGTGGCCATGGGGCCAGGTCACCTAGGACATGTAAGAAGCATCAGAAATTGTCAGTGCACCATTGGGAGCACTGAAACTGCTTATTGTGGTTCTCCAGGCTCTTGGTGCCCAAGCAGGGAAGTCCATAGTACCTCAGCTGCCTCCTCAGAAATACCCACTGGGCAAAAAGAGAGGCCAGCTCCCATCCTCTGTCCACTTTGGAAAAAAAAATTAACAGTTGTATAAGCGATCTAACAGAGTACTCAGCAAAATGAAGGCAGAAATGGTAAACTAAATAGCAATCAAAAGTGTTGCAGAAAGCACTTGTGACAAGGGAACACCAGCATATCAATGGCCTCCTGGCTAGAAATGAGGCAGGTAGAGCTGCTCTCAGCGAGCACTGTTGCTGTTGACACAACACAGTGGAAATTTGACTGGCCAAAACTCCAACTTACTGAACTCTTAAAGCATTTTGAAGAAAGGCATTTCTGCGGTGACACACTGCACCCAGCACATACAGCTGGGCACTGCCCCAAGAAGTATGAGAGTCAGGGCACCAGTAATTTGGGAATGGTTGGCATAAAACCAGCATAAACAGCTACAGCCATGCTCTCTCTTCTGGATTTGTATCAGATGATGTATGCTGAACCATGGGATTTCAAGTTACTTTTGCCTGGAGTACGCTGCAGTCTTCTGTGCTGTCTGCCTTGTGTGTCTGGTCCCAATTCACTGACCATCCCCACAGTTAATTCCTGGTCCCTGAAACCCTTCCCACCTCGGGCAGGCTAAGCCTCTGGGGTTTGTGAGGTCTGAGAAAAGCTTGCCCACCTACGTAAGCCTGGACTTCTGCCTGTATCAGGCAGGCAATCAGATGCTCAGAGGTTCTGGTAGCTGACCAGAAACTGGCTGCATGAAAGCTTCTCCTCCAGTCTGCTCCATGGGAAAGGTTTGTACACGTACATTTGCCTTTACAGCAGACCTTGGACACTCCCTGGCTCTGGAGAGGCCTTCACAAAAGGACCACCAGTTTAGCGGAGAGGCAGAAGTCAATGTTCTCAGATGAAGGGCAGTGATCGCTGCCTCCCAGCTGGGATGTGGGTCTTGGGCTCAGGTTCAAGTCAAACATGAAATGCAGACGTCGCCTCTGGAACATTTTCAGAGTACAGGGGGTTGGGGATTTTTTCTGTCTGCAGCCCCTTCCTGGAAATTAGACTTTCTGGCCCAGCTGCACCAGGATCTGCTCTGGCTCCCCTGGGAAAGGTGCAAACAGCAAACGGCCCAGCAGACTACACAGAGGCTCCAACCCCAAATCACTCTTCCCTTTGGCTATCACAAAACCAGATATATCTGGCCAAATTAATAAAACCACAGCACATTCACAGCCTCACAGTGTACTGGAGGGAGTTCAGACAAATTTGTTCCTACAGCTGCCAATCAGCCCTGACAACTCACTGGTTTCTTCAGGGCCTGGGCTCCTACTTCTCTGCCTCATCTCTCCAGAATAATGCTTGGGCTCAGACTGAGTTTTCTAAGAAGTTCAGGAATCCTGGATTTAGGTCCTCCTTTTAACCCAGCAGCGTTTCTCTCTCTTACTTTCTCCTCTACAGCTAGTTTCCTTCTGCTCTTTCCCTGAAACAGTGAGGGAACCTCTTGACCAATGTCTAATCTCTCTTGGACAGTGACTACCTGGTGACCCAGGTACACATCTGACTGTCCTCCTGCCTAAACATTCCTTCTTCTCCACTCCCTCCTCAAGATTCACTGTGAAAAATTACTTTCCTGTTTGTCAGGGTAACCGTTTGTCCAAGAGGGCTTCACGGTGAATAAAGGACTATTAAGGTTTAGAAACTGTTGTTAGGTTTGTATCACCACTGCTGGAATTTCAGCCGTGGCTGGAAGCAGAAGGACAAGTGAAGAAGCAGACGAACTCCTCTGTTAAAATACATCTTGCCACCTAACAAAGAGAGCCTCCAACACCAGCCAGACTTTCCGAGCTCTGCTCAGACAGATTTCTTAAAACACCAAGTCTTGAACCATTTCTGTGATTTGGAGCCAGCTATTAGTTTCCATTAAGATGTTTGTGTGAAAGCACAGTTTCCAAATTCCTTCTGCACAATGCTTGATCCTCCCCCTTTTTGACACACACAAGAATGCCATTTTATTATTTATACAGATCACTTTGTTTTCCTCGGCACATGATTTCAATTCCAATTCATTAATGTCAAGGCACAAAAGAAACAACAGCACATAAAGCAACAAAAGTTTGCCAAAACCAGAAGATAACAGCTGATAATTAAGGAAGTCCCATTATTTCCCGGCAAAGGAGCCTGTGTTTTCAGAGGGACATTCTTAAAGGGCCTCCCATTAGTGTAGCTGCATAATTTACATGAATACTATTTGTACAAACAAATAAAGGTTTTCAATACGCATAAAAGGAGGCTTTAACATTCCCGTAATTTCTGTACAATACCCATCTCATGCCCCTTCTCGTTGGCACAGCCTGGCCTGGTGACAGGTTCACAGCAGAGCCACTCTGGCAAACCTCCTTGAGGGGGGGCAAAAAACTTTTGTGACTCCGTCAAGACTTGGCCTTTTGTTAGCACATACCTACCACCCCCCAAATCTCATTTCATACCGACATCACTCTGTGGGCAAAAGGCATCGTGTTGATCTGAGACTGCACACAAATCCTCCACTCGCGAGGAAACACTGCGTTCCCTTCTTCCCAGGATCACCCCTGCCTCTTGCACCGGGAGTCCTTGACAGCACGATCTCTGTGCATTGGGCAAGTCCACCCCAAACAGACTTCTGCGTCTCGCTTGTGTTTCCTCACATTGGTACGCCAGTCACCACTGGGCACGCAGGGCTGATGGCAAGTCTCTCTTGGATTTTATGGTTCCCCTGTGCTCTTTCCTTCAGCTGGCTCCAAGTGTTGTTCAGCAAGACCAAATATCTATTCTAGACTACAGCCTTGCACCAAAATGTGAATGTGGCAGCAAGCGTAAAAAGGCACGTTAGTTGGATCAAACCTGAAACAGGTTAAGCAGTTTTGTGGCTCCTGGCACCTGGATTCTGTATACCCACCTCTGCAGCACAGCTCCGCCTTGGTCCAGCTGATGATCCTAGGATATAAGAGAGAAATTAAAGACCTCTCTTCTTCTGGAGCCTGATGTCACTACCTACTGGATCGTAAAATCATAGAATCATTTAGGTTGGAAAAGACCCTTAAGATCACCAAGTCCAACCACTAACCTCACACTGCCAAGCTCACCACTAAACCACGTCTACATGTCTTTTAAATACCTTCAGGGATCTCAGTCCTCATCCATGGTGAAGGTCTGTGGTGGACTAATATCCTCTCATTCACGGAGATTTGATCAAAGATGTTGTTATTAAAATGACAAATCATCAACAGAGAGAGTAAAGATGTTTTACTGTTAGAGATCTCTGTGAAAATACTGCTTGAAGATAAACTGTTTTATTCTGGCAAAGTCGCAGAAGGTCAGGATTATACCTGATGTGAGGGCTGTCGACAATCCACACAAACTGCCACAGTGGTTCCCAAGTCACCAAGAGCTGATAACTGATACAGACTTTCTGAACATACAAAAAAATTCGTATTTCTTATTGAAGATTTTTAGACAAAACTTCATCAGATATTTTCTACAGAAAATTTGTGGGAAAGAGTACATTTTCCATTACAGTATGATTTATAATGGCAAATCTTCTATAATGCCTACTACTGAAGGAAAAATAAATTTATTCCACAGCAAGATTTGGCCTGTGTCCTAGATCCAATTCACGTTTGAGCAGTATTGCTACAGCAGCAAAACTCTGCAAGGGTGCACACAGCTTCAAAATCCTTCTAGGTCCATAAGAGTCATAACCACTGCATCCCTGAGTAGTTAGAATAGAAAGCTTGTCAGAAATCAACTCTTGGTCTCCACAAGGCTACTGAACAATCGTCTAGCTTAGACTGAGGCATTATATCACCCAATATGTTCAAGAAACTGTGGTTTGGGAGTCTGGCAAGGGGGAGGAAGGAGGGTGGTACATCTTCACCTGGGACAGGTTTGTATGGGGAGAGCAGCAGGTTCTTACATGGCTTTGTCAATTACGAAACCAACTGAACCAGAAGCTGAGGTTCACGCCTTGCACAGCAGGGCTAACTTCATGTTGCTACACTGGATTTATTTTGATGCAAACCTGACCTTTGAACGTACTGTCTCCTGGTGGAGCTTCCTTTTTGTTAACTCAGCTCTCCCCACTCTTAATTCAGGGCTGTGGCTTCACGGCAGCTTCCTCTGATTGCAACTGGTGCCCATCTCATGGTGTCTTCAGTGTGATGGCAAAGTCGATGCTGCTGCTACTCCGGTGGAGATGAACTGCGTGGCATCAGAAGTAATTTGGTTGATGTGGGAGAGCAGTGCAGCAGAGCAAAACCCCATTTACACTGGCGTATTGCTAGGAAAAGGCACAGGATGGTCACTAAATGATCAGCCCAGAAGCTGGAACACAGGGCAGCTCTGAAAGTTTCCTTAAAAAATGTGTTTATGGCAGGCAGAGCGGGGTTATTGCAGGGAGCTCCTGTCTCAGCAAACTTGGCTCAATCAGGAAATGTTTCTGGGCAGCTCAGCTTTCTCTCAGCAATGTGAGGGTGCAGGGGCTGGTCCTCTCTCCCTGGCATTATGGTGACGTGGCACGTTAATGATGTCAGCAAGCATTTCCGCTTACACAGATAACGCCATCTAATCAGTCCCTCCACCAGAAATGCTGCTGCCATTGGGGGTCCAGCTGCTTAAAGTGTTTCCTTAGGAACAGAGTGTAGGCAGTCGTGCTAAATTCCCACCCCTGAGCTGTAAGAGAAAAATCCTATCCATCCACCCAAGATCTAAGGTTTGGATTAATCTATGACAAAAACTCTTTCCTGTTCATTTCCTGTTGAGCGGCAGCCTAAATACCATGACTCAAAGGGAGGAAAGAATGCAAACCATTACTTCCCCTATTACACAGGGAAATACAAAGAGGACAAAAGGTGAACTTCACCCCTGTGCTGAACATCAGGAGAAGACTCGCGTAAGTAAACTGTCTCTGAGTCAGAATGATTCAGTCAACAAGGTAAACAGCAAATTCCTCACAAGGGAAAAAAAACCCAAAAGCGATTTTGTTTCCTGATTAACCAAGTTATCCACTTAACTCCATCAGATGTAGTCACGCATTCTGTGCTTTCCGTACTCCTGCCACACAAAATCGCTGCAGACCCAGTCTACAGCTGAAAAGATTACTGACGTGTGAATTCATGCACCGATTATGAAACCAGAAGTCAAGCACTCTACACTGATATCTACTGACTTCTACATCTGTGACCCTGGGAAATTCTGAGTTTTGATAACTTTGTAACAACAGGGCTGGAGTATTTACTCATCCGTCAGAGGAACAGTGTCTTAAAAGCTGACTGTAACTGCTCCTGTATTTCTTGGTACACAAATAGTTTTCCAAACATTAGTAGGAGACATTGTGATCAAAATTGGTTCAATATGTAAAAATAAGAAGTGCTGTTTACAGATAACATAGCAAACCTGTTACATTGCCATTCACAGACATACATATTTATCCTTGGCAATTGTCAGCAAAGTGCAAAAATTACTCCCGCAGTATTTTATCCAGGACACTCACTCTAAGCTCATTGTGTTCTGACACATTATACACGTTATCATTTGACATCAGCTACTCTTTACTCCAACTGGCATGAAAAAAATGCTATATATACCATTTTCTGTTGTGTTCATGCTTCCCTATATAGTCTTAACAGAGACTTCCTTACAGAAATCTTATCTTAGTTACTCTTTCAGCTGGCTCATAGTGAGTCTTACTACCAGAAAGACTATTAGCATAATTTTGACGTTGTCTCTGTTGCCCATCCAATACACCTCAAATGAAAAACACACTCATTTCTAATGATCATGAAAACAAGTATCTGAGTGCACTTCTGATACATGTCAGTTAAAAATAATTACAATTCTAGCTCTTATTCACTCCTACCAGTCCATAAAGGTATTGCAATCACGGTGCACAAGAACAGTCTGGATCTGGAAAAAACAGGTTGTTGAGTCAACAGCATTAATCACTCAGATTTAAGCAGGTGATGAGTTTTGCTTTGAATACTAGGGCACTAGACTGACCTTTCAAAGGCAAAGTGCACAAAAAATCTAATGGTTCTGTTACAGAAAGGTTAGCTCCTGAGTATATGTTTTCCACATTCAGCATCTAATACACTAAAGATGAAAGGAAGATGCTGTATGCAGGAGCATAAATACACATTGTGGCATGTGATGACTTTAGACATAGAGTAGATATTAGTGTAGATGTGACAAATTAGTAAACTGCCCAAACATTGGTTCAACATATTTGCCTGTCAAAGGTTAAGAGTCACAAATTACAGCTAGAGCAGGACAGATGTTTCATGAGCGTGAACAGGCTGATGCTTTCTACAGCCAAGAAAAGCTCTGGCAGCTTCTTTGCCTGGGAGTCAAATGAGACTGAGTAGGGCACTAACACTTTGGCAAGGACATGGCTCACGTGTCTTATAAAAACTGAGGCCTTCCATCCATGCATGTGGAGGAACAAAAACGCACTGGTCTGCAAATTTATTCTTAAACACGAATCGACGTCGCCACACTTTCACTGCCTGCAAGGCTCACAGGTAACATCGGGAGAATTTGTCGAAGTGTCCCGTTACGTGCCGCAGCCATCGAGCAAGTTCGGCACTGCCACCTCGTGGAGATCTACCTGCACAGAGAAACACGGAAACAGCCGCGCCGACCGCTGCCCAGCTGAACACGGTGCTCAAAGCTGGTAAATCTCGAGGTGAAAAGTACGCAACACGCTGCTGGGAAGGACACACACACGCGCACAGACTCGACTGCTCTCAAGCGGTGCCTCCATCCCCGGCCGGGAGGGCAGCTGCTGCTCTGGCCCTCCGACTTTCAAGGCAAAATAAGCTTGCTGTCGGCCCGAGGGGGGTGAAATCGGCCCCTGGGGGCCTCTGGGGCAGCGAGGAGGTCACAAGCCAGCAGACAGGGAGGGAGGAAAGGCCTTACGGGCTTGGGGTACACAGAACGGAGCCCCCCTACCCCCGACTTCCCCACCGCCTGCGCCAAGATGGCGGCCCCCGGCGCCCGGCAGCCGTAGCGCAGCACCGCCCTCATCCCGGAGAGCAGGGAGCACCCTGCGGCGCTGACGATTGGTTGGCAAAGGGAGGCGGGCGGCCAGTCCAACCAATGAGAAAGGCCCGCGGCTCCGCCGAGCCAATGAGCAGCACCTCTTTTCCCTTCGCGCGTGAGGGCGCCTCAGCCTATTGAAAGTGCGGCGGAGGGTGAGGGGTCAGAGGTGAGAACGGCGCCCCCGGAAGTGGAAGCCGGAGCGGCGCTGCCTCCCATTCTCTCGCAGCCCGCGGCGCGCACGAGGGATTCCCGCGTGGGCCTGTGTCTCTCTCGGGCCGCTGCCGCGTCGCCATGGTGAGGGCGGTGCCTGCGGCGCGCGCGGGAAGGGGGCGCGGGGCGGGGAGCGGGCGGGCGGGCGGCGCGGCCGTTAACGGGGCGGCCGTTAACGGGGCGGCGGGGGCGGGGCGGCGCTAACCGGCTGCTCTCCCTGTCAGAGCCTGCCCCTCAACCCCAAGCCCTTCCTGAACGGGCTGACGGGGAAGCCGGTGATGGTGAAGCTGAAGTGGGGGATGGAGTACAAGGGCTACCTCGTCTCCGTCGACGGCTACATGAACATGCAGGTGAGGGCCGGGGTCGGCGGAGGAGGGGCGGGAGCTGACGAGGTTCCCTGGGAGGTGTCTGGGGGCGGGGAGGGGGGCGCCACTAAAGGATGAGCGGAGCGGGCTATGGGCTCTGCGAAGGTGCTTCTGTTACTGTCGTTTTGAGTGTTGCTGATTTTCTTCTCCAGCTTGCAAACACAGAGGAGTATATAGACGGTGCGTTGTCTGGACACTTGGGTGAAGTTTTGATAAGGTAATTATGGTATTTGTGGCCGAGACAGGGTTTCTTCTGAGCAACCTGATCTAGACGGGGATGTCCCTGCTCCTTGCAGGGGGGTTGGACCAGATGACCTTTGAGATCCCTTCCAACTCTAACCATTCCATGATTCTTTAAATCTTATCACTTGCATTAAAGCTTGTGTTGCTAGATGCTGTGTTTCTCGTCTAAGATGCTAAGTGGTAATGTAACTCATATGTGAAGGCTGTGAGATCCTATCTGAGGGGAGGAAAAATTAATTTTGAAATATTTGTAAAAAGTATCAATGATCTCTTTTTCAGGTAACTTATGCCATAGTTTTCCAGATTAATGTTTATAGAATTATTGTCCCTTGTGTTGGAAGGGACTTATAAAACTGTCTAGTCCAACCCCCCTGCAAGGAGCAGGGACATCTTCAACTGGATCAGGTTGCTCAGAGCCCTGTCCAGCCTGGCCTTGAATGTTTCCAGGGATGGGGCGTCCACCACCTCTCTGGGCAACCTGTTCCAGTGTTCCACCACCCTCACTGTAAAAAATATCTTCCTTATGTCTAATCTAAATCTACCTCCTTCTAGTTTAAAACCATTATCCCTTGTCCTATTACAACAAGCCCTACAAAAGAGTTTGTATCTAATTGTATTTATTCATCTCTTGGCATTAGTAGAGTTTTGCCACTGAAAGTATGTTGCATGCTTGGAAATTAAACTTGACTATAACTGTTAGCCCAAGAATAAAGATTTCTTGTGCAGCATTGTCAACCAGTTACTGCTTTTATAAACCTGGTGTTTTTACAATTGTTGTGAACTTTGTGGAAAGCTATACAAGGTCAATAGCAACAATTTGTTATGCAGAATCTGGCTGTTGCCAGGCTACACTCAAGCAGGAAAACTCTTAAAAGTAGCATATATAAGGGGTGGAAAATTAAAACATTTACATTAAGGGAACTCTTCATTTCTGTTTACAGGTGCAATAATGTTTTGTACATCAGAGGTGTGGAAGAAGAGGAAGAAGATGGAGAAATGAGAGAATAGGTGCTTTTTGTATATCTGGAAATAAACTTTTTTCTTTTTTTTTTTTTCTTGTTTTTCCATAATTTTGTAATGAGGTCTTTACTTTTTTCCCCATTGTATTTTAATATGGGGGAAATTGACTCTTCAGAAGGTCTCTAATCTTTTATTGCATCCAGAAAACTAATGCTGCAGGAATAGGCAATTATTTACATTTAAAACAAAAATACTAGAATGAAAAGTAAATTTTTAAAAACAAACACTGCCCCCCCCTCCTCCCCCAAACTTTTAAGTATTACCACTGTCAACAAATGCCTTTACTGTCAAGGGAAATACCAGAATTTAAGTGATTCCTGGAAGAAATTAAGTCTTCAAAGTTGTGCTTTCCAGAAGAAGATAGGTGGTTCATTAATATATCAGCTCAGTTTAGCATCAGCATCAGTACTCTGCCGTTGGGTAATTACACTGAATGCAGACTAGCGTATAATAGAAGGTAAAAAACGTTTCATCCTGTGTATGTGACTTTCTGGTGTCATTCTAAGCTGCATCTCTGAGTAGATTGAAGAAGCTGCAGGAATAGTCTTTTCTCCCTGTAATGATGATAACATGGGCTGTGGAATGAGCAACAGAAAACTATTCTGATGTGCCTGCTGCAAACTGCTGATGATTTGGTAATGATTTCTCCAACTCTGAATTGGTTAATTAAGAGGTCTGTCATAAAAAGAAAGTCTTTCTTTGTTACCAGGCATCCTGAATGTTAAAAGTTTTTGGTAGGAACACAGTAACCATATTTTCAAATGTTTACTCTTAAACACTGAGGTTAACTGAATATCCCTGATCTATCAGCATTTCTTAATGAAAGGCCATTGCTTTGCCAGTGCCGCCAGTCTGAGACTCCCTGTTGGAGGCTCTGATGGAGCTAAGAATCGCTACCTGTGAGATGTGGCGTGGAGAGGCATTCCGCAAACCAGAACCTGGACAGCCAAAGGTACATTTGGTGAACGTCCATTACAACCATTGTGTTACTTTGGCCCTTCTCTCATCAGTGATTGCTTACCGTAATGCTGTCAAATACAGAAGTATGACCCCTGTTTTGCGCATGGGGAAAATAGAATTCCTCCTTTATCCTTCTGTGATCTCAACAGCAGAGCTTTGAAAAAATTGCTGTGATCCTGGCCTGCCTTAGACATGGTTATAGGGTGGAAAAGGGAGAGGAAGGGACCCTTTTATACTCTTTGTGGACTCCAACCCCTTCCCTGACAGGCTTTTTACAGTCACACTGCACTGAAGCCTGAAATGCTATGGAAAAAAAGTTTTCCAGAACCATTCAACATGCCACAGGTTGTGTCATGAGCTTTCCTGGTTTGCATAAGGAGAGGAGCTATGTGATGATGAGCTAGTTAGGGAATAAAACCAGCATTATGGCCAACCTCCCATCTTGGGCTTGAACTCCTCCACAAAGCACTGGGTAGGAGCTTGGAGTAAACTACTCAAAGAGGAGGGTGATGGGTCCTGCTGCTGGCATCCTGCAGGCATCATGGGGAGCTCAGTGCCAGCTCCGCACCAGTCCCATCTCCATGCATCACCACCACCAGCAGCAGTTCAATGCAAAGGTGTCTGAAACAAGGTTTCGATGGGAAGGACATCTATAAACTCCATCTCATACCTCAGCCTATTCACAAATGAATTTATCTTTCAGGTTAAACACTATTATTTGTCACCTATAGGAAACCATCAGTGTTTTGAAATATTTAGAGTGAAAGCCTCAGACAAGTCAGTCATGAGTGCAATTTCACAAAAACTCGGCTAGTGCTGGTTATTCAAGTAAATGACCCCGTGGAAATCACTGCATGTAGATCTCAGCTCTGCTACCTGGCCACCAAATGTGGTAGGAGCTCCACAAATACTCTGGTTTTCATTCATTTTCATACTACAATTTACAGGGTCTTCAGTAGCAGACTGTAGGAGCTGTAGTGTACAGACAGGAAGAAAAATGATAGTTTATCACAAAGCCTAGCAGTCCATTTAAAGGTGGGTACGGTTCCAAATTTTTTTGACTGTACCCTGAAGGACAAACTGTGGAAAGAAAGAAATCTGCGCGTACTGCTCTGTTTCTAAAAGTCCCAGTAAGATTAGTAGTTTTCTGTGGAGGGACAGCATTCTAAACAAAAGCCGTGGCCTTAAAACTTGTATCACGATGAGAAAAGTCAAAATTCTATGAAAATCTAGGCTGAGATGAATAATACGAAAGGAAAAACGAGGTAAGTGGGCTTATAGTTTGCAAAAACAAAAGCCCAGCTGGAACTAAGAAAACAAATACATTATTCTCCTGTAGTCCGTCTCCCTCTTTCAAAGACTTAGATCACCTGCTTTATAGTCTTGAGTTTTCATTCTCAATGGAAGTGTGGTCGTTTCACCTAGCTTCACATGCTTTTGAGATTTTTTGTTACGTATTTTAATGCATATGTTCGTTAGACTTGAAACTTAGAAAGATGCTTTTATTTTTGCATAGCACCAGGTGTGAAACACAGTGACTAAATAATACGTTGGTGTATAACTTCATAACCAATCTTAGTTCTTATGCCCTCACACTGCAAAGATGGATGCATGTGTTTGTCTTTGCTACCATAAAATGTTCCATTCATTTCAATGACAGAACCCATGCAGGTAAAGTTAGACAGACTAAAGAGTGTGAAAAGAATTGCAATACAGATGAAGGTAAGGTACTTTGAGTATATCAGTGCAATTGGAGCTGGTCCTTAGTTGGTATGGAGTAAGACCCGTGAATACAAACGGATTTTTCCTTTCTTCTGGAGCAAGTCCAAAAGGCAGAAGAATTGCAGCCATTCCCTTATATTATGTATGTATTAAACATACAAATAAAAGGGCTCATGATTTTATTTTTTAATTATAAGGTAGAAAAAGTAACTAAAAAATAAAATGCTTTGATGTGTTTAAGTTGGTCAAATTGTTGATAGGATAAAAGCAATTAGAGACAAAGTAGTAGGACACTTCATCAGTAAAAGATTATACCCTGCGAAACTACTTACTAAATATTGTAAGAAATCACATAGTCAAAAAAGCCTAGAAAGATATATAGAAAGACTTGAGACATGTAGTTTTCAGCTTATTTTTTGTGTTACTCATTTGAATACAGGTTGTTTGCTGTTTATTTTTGACTTGGAAACTTTCCCATTCCTAGGAGTAGCCAAAAAAAGAGTATACAACCTAGCTGAGGAGACTCTAAATTTTTATTGTTGCTAAGAGACAGAATGCTGCAGACTCCAATTCTGTCTTGTGCAGACAAGCTTTGGCCACAAGGCCAGATGTCGGAACGATACCAGTTCCTATGTCTGAGTGTGTCCACATCCTCACTCCCGACTGGACACAGGTGCACACAAGTTCTCCTTTTCCCCTTTGCTGTAGTTTTTGTGACAAGGAAACCTAAGTGTATAGGTTGGAAAGGTTCCACTATGCTCAGAGAGAACCATTCCTGCTGAATTAGGTCCCCTGGGGGAGACTGCAGTGTTCCCCCAAAAGGTTCCACCCATCACCAGAGGGTTACAGGCTTTGCCGAAGAAGTTGTTAAAACAGAACCTGACAACAGATGGAGGATTCATAAAACTCGTCTGGGCAAATGCAATGTTTCCATGGCTTGAGAGATGCAAATTTTTTCCAAATAGGAAAAAGAAAATGCAGAATTACTTCATTTTTACTTTTGCAAAGCTATGCAAAAACAATTTGTAAATCTAATATAAAACTCAATCTGATATGAGGGGAGCCAGGAGTACACAACAAACTTGCAATTTCATTTGGGTCCATCCCACATTTCAAAGTCAGTGTCATCCATGTGATGCAATTTCTATGTTTGATCCTGAGGGTCCGGTAACCTCTGCTGCTTTTGTAAACAGGGAAACAGCATTCAGTAATTTCCACCAGTGGTTAGCTTTTCTTAAGACATGCACAATGTCTCCTTTCAGGACTTTTCATCATGGTATGTGTCTTATTGTAAACGACAATTTATCAGAAGAAAAACCCTAACATACAAGTGTAAGGAAAATGTACCCGATGTTTGGATTAAGACTCATATCCAACCTTGGGTCTTCTGTATTTAATTACATGTTGTTTACAAGAATAAACATTCTAAAGTAATCCTGACAGTCTGTTTGAAAAGATGTTCCTTGAGGAATAAGTGTATCATACACTTACACAAAGCATCAGCAAGAAGAGATGAAATCTCTTAAATCAATAAGCAGATATTCAATTGACCTTTTTACTTCTCTCTATTTTTACTATTTTTTCTTTCTCTATTCTTTCTGCTACCTTACTCTGTTTAATTTTTTAGTAAAATGAGTTATTTTCCAACCCAAACTGGCAAATGCAAGGAATTTAAAATAACCAATGATAATAACATAAGTAAAATGAGCACAGAATATTGTCCCTCAAGCTGTTTTAGGAACTTTTTCAGTAGACAAAGACCCACCAGCTCTTCTATCTTTTGCTTTCTGACTCTCCCATCCCTAATTCTGTAGGGGGCAGCAGAATCACACAAACTTTCTGATTGTGGACTTCGATAAATTAACATCTGCCTGTCTGAATATCCAGTGCGGTGAGAGCTGTTACGGTCCCTCAGGAGCTGGTGCTGAGATGCTGGCAAGGCGATGGATGCTGGTGAGGTGATGGACGCTGGCGAGTTGATGGACGCCAGGCAGAGGGGACGTGGGCAGACAAATGCTCCCAATTCAGAAGTTCCTGTTGTCTTGGCAAAGGGAAATCTCGAGGTGGTGCAGCGTGGGCAGAGGGCTCTGGGAATCCCCAGCTGGCAAAACCGGTGCTTTGGAGCTTATCATAAACCCGCACAATGTATGGATGTCATCATGTCATCCCGGAGTGCAGCAAGAACAGCATCGCTCGCCTAGAGCAGGCTGCTGCCAAGTTCACTGTTAAAGCCCTGTAGCTTTTTCAGCCCAAATTTCTGCCATGTGCCAAATATGCCAACTTGGAGAAATCCTCCGGCCTCTCCCTGACTTTGCTTCTCACCTCGGTGTCTTCAACCTCTGTTTGGAGGTCGGTTGGCAAAGACCGGCCCGGGCAGAGTGAGGGTCAGGGTCGGGCCAGGCTTGGCCTCAGGCCGGGCAGGAGGAGCCCTCTTCCGCACCGCCTCGGGGGACTTCGACCCCATCGCCGGCCGCCCCCCGCCTGCCATTTTCCGCGCTGCCTGCTGCCATGGCGGGCCGGTACCGGCTGCTCGTGGAGAACACCCAGGAGCTGGTGCTGGTCTGCAGCCGGGGCGAGGAGTACCTGGGGCGGGAGGGCGCGGCCAGCCTGGCCGTGCTGCGGGACGCCAGCGTGGTGGTGGGGCGGTGAGTGCGGGCAGTGGTGGGGCTGGGCCGGGGACTGGGCTGCCGGGCTGCCTGTGGCCGGTGCTTGCCTCTGCCTGCGTGGAAACGCGCCTTCGTGATTTTGGTTATTTCAGTCCATATCCTGATAACTTCTCATGCTGTGTTAGCACTTCCAGCCTGGCAAAGATAACTTCTAGCCCTGTGTTGATTATAACTGCTACCCTCTTCTGCTCCCCCCTTTCTAGGAGAACTGACGTGAACTAACAGCAATCCTATAAATAATTGGTGTAATTAATGAAATCATTTAACATATATAATTACATCTCTTCTCTCCCATTTCTAAATGCTCTGTTATTTGCTTTTTAAAAATTCAGCCTTGTGGTGCAGAGGTACCTTCAGAGAGGTACCCATGATGACTCCCGGTTACTGGTCCAGTGGCTTGAAAAGAGCTGGAGAAAGACAAAGAAGAAAGGGCAGAGGTGCCCTGTGTGCCCCAGGAAGCTCCTCTCATGTAGGTGAGGTGGAGCTCCATGCATGGCTGGAGGGCATCCCACAACTGCAGTGTAGGCTTCCCAGTACCATCCTTGAGCTCCACTGGGAGAATGTTGCACTTGAACCGAAGATCAGCCCCAAAGAGCTGTTTATCCCTGTGGCTTCCAAGGGCACAAGGGTGTGTGATTCAGGTACAGGCAGTGAAGGTTGACGATGACAGTTTGATTTCCCCGAGGAGAAGAGTGCCCTGCAGATAGTTGCTGGTGGAATGCTGTGTATTTGCTGATCCACAAGAGAAAAATGATGTTATCTGGCAGAAATTAGAACAGAAGAGTATTATAGAATCATAGAATCATAGAATAGTTAGAGTTGGAAGGGACCTTCAAAGGTCATCTAGTCCAACCCCCCTGCAAGGAGCAGGGACATCCCTGACTAGATCAGGTTGCTCAGAGCCTCATCCAACCTGGCCTTGAATGTTTCAAGAGATGGGGCTTCCACCACCTCTCTGGGTAACCTGTTCCAGTGTTCTACAGCTCTCATCGTAAAAAAATTTTTCCTAATATCCAATCTAAATCTACCCCCCTCTATTTTAAAACCATTACCCCTGGTCCTATCACAACAGGCCCTACTGAACAGCCTCTCCCCGTCTTTCTTGTAGGCCCCCTTGAGGTACTGGAAGACCGCTATCAGGTCTCCCCGGAGCCTCCTCTTCTCCAGGCTGAACAGCCCCAACTCTCTCAGCCTGTCCTCATAGGAGAGGTGCTCCAGCCCTCTGATCATCTTTGTGGCCCTCCTCTGGACCTTCTCCAACTGGTCCGTGTTCTTATGTTGGGGGCTCCAGAACTGGACACAGTACTCCAGGTGGGGTCTCACCAGGGCAGAGTAGAGGGGGAGAATCACCTCCCTCGACCTGCTGGCCACGCTCCTCTTGATGCAGCCCAGGATGCGGTTGGCCTTCTGGGCCACAAGGGCGCATTGCCAGGTCATGTTGAGCTTCTCGTCCACCAGCACTCCCAAGTCCTTCTCCTCAGGGCTGCTCTCGATCCATTCTCCGCCCAGCCTGTATTTGTGCCTGGGATTGCCACGACCCAGGTACAGGACCTTGCACTTGGCCTGGTTGAACTTCATGAGGTTGGCACAGGCCCACCTCTCCAGCCTGTCCAGGTCCCTCTGGATGGCATCCCTCCCCTCCAGTGTGTCGACGGCACCACACAGCTTGGTGTCATCGGCGAACTTGCTGAGGGTGCACTCTATTCCACTGTCCATGTCACTGACAAAGATGTTGAACAGGGCCGGGCCCAACACGGACCCCTGAGGGACGCCACTCGGGACTGGTCTCCACTTGGACATCGAGCCATTGACCACCACTCTCTGAATGCGGCCATCCAGCCAATTCCTTATCCACCAAGTGGTCCATCCATCAAACCCATGCCTCTCTAGTTTAGAGAGAAGGATGTCGTGCGGGACAGTGTCAAAAGCTTTGCACAAGTCCAGGTAGATGATATCCGTTGCTCATCCCTTGTCCACCGATGCTGTCACTCCTTCATAGAAGGCCACCAAATTGGTCAGGCACGATCTGCCCTTAGTGAAGCCATGTTGGCTGTCACCAACCACCTCCTTGCTCTCCATGTGCCTTAGCATGGTTTCCAGGAGAATCTGCTCCATCACCTTGCCAGGCACAGAGGTGAGGCTGACCGGCCTGTAATTGCCCAGGTCCTCCTTGTTCCCCTTTTTAAAAATAGGGGTTATGTTATTATGCTGTCATCTTGAAGGATCTAAGTAGAAGGCAAGGCAAATGTTACGGCAAACAACTTGAAATGCATGGCATTACCCCATCGTTTTCTGTGCATCTCTAAGCTTAGCAAGACACCCCCTGTGCACATCTTCAGTCTGCATTTGACTTTTAAACAGGCTCATGCTTCCTTTGTTTGTTGCCTGTTGTTTGCAGAGATGGTTGTATCGAAGCTGTGGGCCAGGCAGATGTTATTCGCAATCAGTTTGCAGGAGCAACATTTGAAAGAATAATTGACTGCACTGGGAAGTGTGTATTACCAGGTAGGTGTATTTTTTTTCATAATGATACAAGGCCAAATGGTGGCAAGTGCTTAAGAGACAAAGTTAAATGTGCATTAAACATCCCTCCATCCTTTTTCCTCTGTATTCAGTACTGGTTTAATACTATCTTATGTTGAGGGGCAGAGTATCATATTTTCCTCATAAGGAGTGCTGCAAGGAGAAAATGTCAGCACTTGAGGTGGCTTTTTGGGCTTCATGGTTGAGCTCTGTCTCCTCTTGCTTTGTCTTACCTCTGTTCCTCTGTGTCATAGATAACAACAGTAATGTAGCTGGCTCGCCAAGTGGGTTTTCAGATTCACCTGTGTTTTCTGTACCATTTCAACCCATCAGCTGTTCAGCCATGGAGCTCAGTCTCTGTCCTGCCCACAGCCTGTTGGAGGCAATAGGGCAGCACAGGATTTTAAGTCACATAATCTGCAACTTTACCTAACAAAAAAAAAATACACCTGGGAAGTCTATTGCATGTTAAACTTAGTAAGTGCTGTTAGCACGTGAGCTGTTAGACCTCTGTTTCGTTTGCAGTGGCCTTGGGCATTCAGTAGTGTTGGTTTCACAGCTCACAGAAAAAGCTCCTGCTGGAATAAGTGGACTATTTCTAGAGTAAGTGCTAGTGTACTAAGCCAAGCCTAATCACTTTGCTTTTTTTAAAGAACACAGACTTAAAGTCTAATGAGCTATTTCAAAGTTTTTGATTTATCACTTCTCCCACAGTTTGGAAACATCATCAAAACAACATGAGAAACTGAGCAACTGATGCGTTTACCTAGAGACATTTTGCATATGGTGTCAGCCAGTACATCTGAAATATTTGAAAGAAAATTAGTAGCCTTTGAAGAAAATTCTAGATTTTTGGCTGGTTGGGTTTTTCTTTAACCAATGGAGGCTTCATACAGGAGCTTCTGCTATCCATTTCATTTGCTTGCGTGTTCATAAGCTTTTCTCTTACACAGTGAAATAACCTGAGTGTACATGTGCTTTGTTTTCTTTAGGCCTGGTAGATGCACATACACACCCAGTGTGGGCTGGTGATAGGGTTCATGAGTTTGCAATGAAGGTAATGGCATAAAATTACATAGCTGGATTTTTCTTCCTCTTTTTTTTTTTTAAAATGCATAACTATTTCTACTTTCTAGTGACTAACATCTTTCATTTGTAGAAAAATACATAATTTCTGCCAGATAATCTAACTGAGGGAGGAGGGGTGATTTTTCAATACTGAGAAGAGGCTGAGAGAGGAGTGTAACTGCAGCCTTTGCAGCCAGCCTTGATGTATCTTTGCATTAATTGAAGCAATACAAGAGTGTCGACTTCTATTACCATCTAAATCTTGATTTTTTTTTTTCTTTTTTTCCACATAAGTGAATTTTTGAGCTAGAGATAGGTTTTCTTCTTGGGCTCAGGGGGAAGCAAATCTTCAGGGTAATTCTCTTTATGTAACTTCTTACATCATTTCTTCGCTTAAGCAGAGGGGAGAGAGAAGAGGAGGGGGAGAGAGGAGGAATTAAGGGAAATTTGTCCCCCCTTCTTTTTCTCTCTCACTGCAAAGAGATCTCAAAGCACTCTCCAGAATCGCTTGGAAAGAAAGTGCACATTTAATGGCTAATTGTGTGGAGGGGGTGTGGTTTTTCTTTTCTTTCTTTCCTCAAGCTGGCAGGTGCATCCTATATGGAGATCCACCAGGCTGGTGGAGGAATACATTTTACTGTGGAACACACTCGGAAGGCCACAGAAGAAGAGCTGTTCAATACTTTCAAACACCGACTCGAACGCATGCGCAAAGCAGGATCTACGTTGGTTGAATGCAAGAGTGGATATGGCTTAGAGTTAGAAACAGAGCTTAAAATGCTCAGGGTGATCGAACGCGCCAAGCAATCCATGGATATTGGCATTTCTTCAACGTACTGTGGAGCTCATTCTGTGCCAAAGTAATATGACTTGATTTTTCTTGCATTTGCTTTGCATTGAAAATTTGCTGTTGTTTTCAGAAAGGTTTCTCCTGCCCAGCTGTCCTAAAATACAACATATTTGAAACAATATCCAGTATTTACAGAAGTTTCTCCTAAATTTTAATTATTTAATGGCTACTAAATGCCAACATAAGCTTAGCACAGAATCCCTGCCTCCAGCTGATGCTCGCACTGAACGTAACGTGGATTACAGTTTCCTGTACAGAAGATTCTTCTGCTTGCGTTTGCTGCGACCCTTCAAGCTTAGTCTCTGTGATGAGCTTTTGTTTTGACCAGCTAACAGAAAAAAAAAAAACAAACTGTATTTAATTCTTGTATACCTCTGTAAACAAAGCTTAATTGTGCTTCCATACAATGAAGAATTGTGTACATCTTGTAGGTATGAGACGAGTAGAAGGTTAAAGAAAATGTGCTTAATCACAACAATTTTGATGGCTAAAGTAGACATACCATAGCAAGCCTTTCTCACTTTGACATTTTTTTTCCCTGTGATGAAAAGAACATCTTCAAGTTACCAGATTTAATTGTATGAAAGAATTAATGAGGAGTTTTAGCTAGGTAGGTGTGTGTGAAACATGTATTTTGACGAACTAAGCGGTAGGCTGCTGCAAAACAAGGCATGTGAGATGGAGACAGGCCTAGCATCACAGGGATACTGTGGCAATATTTAAGAGATATTCATTAAAAAAAAAAAGCATACTCCAAAAAAAAAAAAATCTACCTCTTCAACATTCAAGAAAACATGACCTAAAAAAAATTATTTGTAATCTAATTATTGTGTATTTGGGGCAGGATGCAAAATTATCTTTTGTTAATGTAGCTGTTCAAAAGGAATTCTGTATCATCTTCATTAACTGGAAGGTGGTTAAGAATAAAGTAGCTAAAATCTGCTGAAAACCCCAAATAGTTCTTTCAAGAAGTTAGCTTAAAATTTGGAGGACTTAGTGGTAAAATAAAACTGTGGTTTTACTCCAAGCTATACGTATTTCTTAGCCCTTCCTTTCCTCTTCACCTGAAAAGCCTTGGGAGGATTTCAGTAAAAATTCCGATAAATAGTCTTTCCCACCAAAATATTTCAAGCATTTCTATAAACTAATGAAATAAATTCCAGTGTTTTTACAAATATATAAAATCTTACATGTCAGAAAGGCAGGTGTACTGTCTCAGTCTCTGGATGGTTCTGTCCCCACTGATGCACATCAAGCGTAACAAAATATAGTTAGTGAGAATATGGTATTTTAAATAGGGAGAACAGGTAGTTGGGCATTTGAGGAAATTTCCTAAAGGAAATACTGAATTATCTTTGTTTTCCAGTTTAAGTCTTTTTGAATCCTCTTCTGTTGTCATTCAAATGTTCGTATCTAGAACATTTTGTTTGAATTTTCTTCTGCTCTTCAAATTTAGTCTCTGCCTCAGGTTCTTCTTTCGACCAGGAATAATTCTGCAGTTCTTCCCTGATAGAAGGCCTGATGTTCAGAGCCATGGTCCTCAGCCTTTGGCTGGCTCCTGAACATCTGGGCCAGTAACATGCTGAGGCAAGCAGCCTGCTTTGTTGAGCTCCAGTTTTAAGGTCTGAATTTCCTGCAGCTTCAGTAACAGTGGAGGATCACAAGGGGAACATGTTGCCCACAGACTTGGGATGGGGAATTGTTCTTTGATATTATTTATGCAAATAAGATGGTGATCTTGTGGGTTCTAGAAGCTGTTAGACAGACATCTTCCAAGTCACTTAAGTTCATGCCAGTTTTCTTTCATCTTTATATTTCATAAAACTGCCCTTGTAGTTCAGCTATGCATAAATCATACAAGCCAAAGAGCAAGATTGATTTGACTATTTTTATTTAAATCTTCTTGATTTATGTAGGTCTTAAAACATAATGCCGTTTTTTGTTGTGGGTACTTAATGGCAACTCTTGACTAGATAGCCATTAGAAGCCTAATAATTTTCTGATTATTTTGGAGTGATCATAGTCATGAAGATTTATTATTGCCAATCTGCTAACATTGAATCAATTTAAAATCATTCTATTTAATGTGAAACAAGAAAGCAATGTTATGCTTGCTCACAGAAAATGCTGCTTAGACCTCCGTGTTGCCAAGTCTTGCAGTATGTGGCATGTCTTGTAAAGCTTCAATATGTGGAGTCTTAAGAGGAGCCTACCTCCAGACTTGCCAGCACTGGTTATTCTTTTTTTTGCACCTGGAAATTAGCTTTGGGCAGATATTGAGAACTTGCTGCGTCTCTCTGTTCATAATTCTAGGTATACGGTAATTCAGTCTGGTTTTCTGCTTCTAGAAGGCACCATTGACACATGATTCAAATTGACCTTGCTCTTCACCAGGGACTGGATCAGATGAGCTCCAGAGGTCCTTACAAACACAGTTATTGTGTGGGACTATGATACAGTGCATTGGTAACAGGCCGTACTTACTGTGCCAAATGGTGCAGGCTGCTTTAATTTGAGCCATCCTAGAGAAAAATAAGGCTGCTCTGTTTATAGTGATCCTTGTTCCCACCCGTTGCTTTTAAAATATGTTTTGAGCCTTGGAACTTTCAGACTCAGAGTATCTCCAGTTCTTCAGGAAATGAACCTAAAAGGTTCACAGCAGAGGAGCAAAGAAATAACTACTCTGTCACAGAATCATAGAATCATAGAATGGTTAGAGTTGGAAGGGACCTTCAAAGGTCATCTAGTCCAACCCCCCTGCAAGGAGCAGGGACATCCCCGTCTAGATCATCCCTCTAGTCATCATTTTGAAACAAATTAATGATTTTGAGGATGTCTGATTCTAATTTCTTTTTTTTTTTTTTTAAATTGGCAAAGCTTTGCTGGGCCCTTTTCATCTTTAGGAAGATATTTTCAAAGTCATTTCCTGAGCAGAAGTCTCTTGCATTAAAATAATGGCAGTTTTGCGTTCTTGGGCATTATGTCCTCCAAAAAGTGAAACCACGACTTACATTTCCCTCTGTTTTGTCTTGGCTCTGGTCCTAATCTTTCAGTCCAAATTCCTCCAAAGGCTGCTGAGTAAAAGAGGAAAAGGCAGAGTGCCTGGCATGATAAAAGCCTGGGCAACCCCAATGACTCTTTCAGTGAGAGGTGAACAAAAGAAAAGCCATAAGCCAGGTTCTACTCTGCTTTATAACCACACAACCTTGTTTATAAATCTGAGCAGAATTTGGGTTCTTGAATTTGCTGCCACTGTAAAACTCCTAACTCGCCCACATGTGGCACTCCTGTAGTGCCAGTCTGTGCGTGCCTCACAGTGCCTGGAATAAGGATTGAGCTGTCACAGACGTTTAGCTGCAGTACATCACTTGTCTTTAGATGTTAAAATTGCAAAATATTAACTCAGCTGCAGATTTGGGGATTGTTTGCTCTGTCAAAGGCATTTACTGATCTCTCCTGGGTTATCTTTGTGTAATAGGGAGCTTATAAATGGTTCTGGCTTTGACAGATCAAACCTCAGGAGGCCCCTCTGATTTAGAAACAGTTAGCTGTCACTCTTAATTATATAAAAGGAGGAGAGGTCAATTTAAAATAATGATTTGTGCTGCACATCCCCCTTGAGCTTTGATACTTGCATAAAAATATTGCATGAATACCAGTGAAAATATTTAAATAATCATTTACATCTCTTAAATGTGTTTTAGAATACAGTATAAGTAGGTCAGAATATATTAATAGGAAAGCAGAAGAATTTATTTTTAAAATTCTCATGTTTTGGTTAGCATCCAAGAAGGTAACCTTATTAAAAATTTCTAGTAATACAATCTAATATTCTTTGAATGGAAAGTAGTTGATGTTTGAGCGTACATGAAGTTTGAGTGTACATGAATTACAGTAGATTTATTTTTTTTTAATCTGAAGGTTATTTGAGTGATTTGTATTTGCATCATTTTCTAAATAAACTGGTAATTGCATGTGCAATCTGAATGTTTCCCAGACTTCAAGGATGTTATTCTTACGGATCTGTAACATTTTCTTTTCGTTAGAGGGAAAACTGCTGCTGAAGCCACAGATGACATTATCAATAACCATCTCCCTAAACTGAAAGAACTCAAACTAAGTGGTGAAATACATGTTAACAATATAGATGTGTTCTGTGAGAAGGGAGTCTTTGATCTGGAGTCTACTAGGAAAATTCTTCAAGCTGGAAAAGATATAGGATTACAGATTAACTTCCATGGTGATGAGCTCCATCCGATGAAATCTGCTGAGGTATGTCTTTCTTAGCATTCACTTAAGCCATTTTTGCTCTTGCTTTGCTTCTGTTTTGCTTTTGTGAGAGCTGAATCTTTGAATGAATTGCAGTTTTCAAAACCAAGGTTTTCTTTTCTAAGACTTTATAAAATAGAAATACATTCATAGACATGTATTTCTATCAGATGGTAGAAAGTGCATCCCTTGTGCAGCGTTGGAGTTAAGGACATGGGAGGAAGCCTTGACCTCTGGAATGAATATATGCTGACTAATCAAACATTGGCTTTGCTTATCTTCCACATGGGATACAGATGGGGAAGGTGGATATCTGTGAACCCAAGAATGACAAAAACATGGTTTCTGTGCAACTTGAGCCATCTTTTTTCCTTAAATGTCTTTTAGCAGCAACAAGTCAGATGTGCAGTGAACATGCTCACAGGGATGGGTTAGTCAAGCCTCCAAATATCTGGATAAAGAAAGTAACTCTGAGACCACGTTTCACCTTCATTTAAACATTGCTTCCTTTCTGTGGGGTCTGCTCAAGTTACTCTCTGCAGTATTTAAAAAAAAAAAAGCAAAACAAACCAAAAACTTTATTGACCATAAAGCCTTTTTGGTGCTTCACCACTGAGGCCAGCAGTTGCACTCCTGTTTATGCAAACAGTGTCAGTTTTGTCAACTCTTTTCTGCTGGATACTTCTTGAACAGGACTTGATAATGGTTTTATCCGTAGCTATCCTATAGTGCACTTTCAGAAAAGCACTTTGGCTCAGTGGGTGGTTAATACCTTTTTGTGATTAACTTTTCCTGCAGTAAACCAGCAAATGTTTTGTCTCTGTATTTCATTTGTTCTTTCAAGCATTCTTTATGATTTTTCCTTTAGTAAATTTTACTTTAATAGTGAATTGTCTCCTCCAGTCATATGAAAACAACATTCCTTTACTGAATTAATTGAGAACAATGAGTAAATTTCTTGAAAATTTGCTTAGCTTGGAGCTGAACTAGGAGCCCGGGCTATCAGCCACCTGGAAGAAGTTAGTGATGAAGGTATCACTGCAATGGCAAGAGCTAAGTGTGCTGCTGTCCTTTTACCAACAACTGCCTACATGCTCAGGTAAGGCTGCTAGATTGGAGGAAAATTTTTGTAACAGCAAAACCATATTTGTGGTTTTAGGATCTTTCAATATAAAAGCGTAAGCTTGTGTCTGTGCCTTAAGGGTCAGGCTGGATCAGTGAAGACAATCACAAACAGAAAGAGCTTAATGAGCCTCCCCATATCTTGTTCCTGGTGGAGATCCTAAAAAGTAAGGCAATAGCCTAGTTCTGAGAAGTCTTGCTGTAGATTTGGAGTGCTTCAGTCAACATTGGAATTTACCCATATGACAGGCTAAGGTGATAATCAGGCATTAATTTAAGAAGAAAACTGGACTGTTTTTTTTTTAAATCCATTTAGACTTTGAAAACTGAATTGGCTTCCTTTCAGGTAAGTTATATCTGCAATATATGTATTTGCTCTCCTGCAGAAGATTTTTCTGGGAAGTGAACTTTTTGGTTATCTAAAGAGCTGAAAGACTGTGGGTAGCATTTTAAAAATCTCATTTGATTTTACTCACGCAACACTGACTAGAATTGCCTGGAGAACACTATTTTCCATGTGCAGATGTTCCAGATAAGCATAGAAGGATCACCTGCTTACCTCTAATGCCAAAAATAAACCAACTAGATGATGAGGACCATGACCCAATAACACCTCCTGTGATGACAAGGTCCCTGCGCTGATTTTGGTTTATTTTCACCAGCCCACTTTCCAAGGCATTGAGGCTTGTGCAGTTGCCACCTGTGCTCACTTCTAGGTTCGTCCTTGTTTCTGTTTGTGGTTAGCTGTCTGTGTCCTGCACCAGTGCTTTTGAACCCACTGGCCGATTGCAACTACATGCACCACAAGAATACAGGTCTCAGGAAGGACATGTGGCCCTACAAACTGATCCCAGGCAGGGAAGTAAAGGAGACAACAGAGGTCCAGCGACCCGTGGAAAAGGCTGTGGCTGTAACTCACGCATTACTCCAGAGACTTCATGTGGTGGAAAGTTTATAACCTCAGGATGAGTCTAAGATGGAGATAATAATAAGCCATAGGAAATGAGGCCTCGTTTGTCCTGGTCTGTCTGGTGAACTATTTATTGAATGTGGGCCTCGCAGTCTCTGCACTCTAAAAATGAAGAAGTATAACAGATAACTTATTAAAAGAGTATTACGGGCTGAAAGCTGTGCCATGTACGAGAAGTTGCTATGAGGTGGTGTGGTACATCCTTTGCTGCCATCCCTCAGCTCCTGCAGCACAGAGTGAGGGCTCAGACCTCAAGAGGTCCTACCCCTGTACTGTCCCCCGGTTTTAAGAAAACCAGTAGCAGCCAAGACTTCACCTGATGGCCAGAAGTGGGCCAAAGAGTGCAGCTGGAGAGTTGCTTAATGGTAAGCACACTGTCATTTTAGCCTTTGCTAACTGTTGCTTGCAGTACTCCTAAGGAGTCTGTCTTTGAAGCTGTAAGGACTAGAAAATTACTTTTTTGATAAATGAGAATTTTCACCTTGTAAATCCTTAAGTGCCTGAGGTCTGGATAAATACCAGAATTTCAGTGGCCTGGAGCCTGATGCTTGATACTGGCTGGTGCCACATGCTGTTACTGCAAAAGCAGTGGATCACACTTCCCATTTCTGCTGTCCATAGGGTGACAGGTAGGGAGCCAAGAAGAGAATTTGGGCTTTTGTCTCCAAAAGGGTTATTGTAACTGAATGCATGAATGTAGCCAAACCAGGTGATGACGTTTGCTCTTGTAAATCATCATGCAATAACCAAGTGAGCTGTACTAACAAGTGTCTTTTTCCCACTAGACTGAAGCAACCTCAAGCTAGAAAAATGTTAGAAGAAGGAGTTATAGTTGCTCTTGGCAGTGACTTTAATCCTAATGCATACTGTTTTTCAATGGTAAGCCATTCCTGATGTTTATGACACCACAAAATTGTGAAATCTCTTACCAGTACAACTTGTATACAGAACTTGTGCTCTTAAAACCATCTTCGTATCTACAGAGAGCTCTATGCCCAGCTTAAACCATTGCTCATGCTTATTTATGTGGGTTGGTACTTTTTGCCAGAAATTCTTGGAACCAGCTATTCTTCATATGCACTGAGAGGCTTATAGAAAAGGCTCTCAAAGTTCCTGATTTTTAGAGTTGGTAAGATTTATATTATGCAGGATGACTCCTTCTGTTGCACAAGGAGGGAGGGAAGTGTGTAGGGATTCGCGGCATGAACAGTTTTATTTGCATTACTGGTAACTCCACTTTGCCACTTAACTTGCCTGCTAGCCCATGGTGATGCATCTGGCCTGCGTGAACATGAAGATGTCAATGAATGAAGCACTGGCAGCTGCCAGCATTAATGCGGCTTATGCTCTGGGAAAATCGGACACGCATGGCTCCATAGAGACTGGCAAGCAGGGGGATCTCGTTATCATAAATTCATCAAGGTTTGTCCTTTCATTGTTGTTTGAAATGTAATTTAACGTAAGGGACTTTGTTTTTCACCATATTGTGGATAGAGGAGAGGTTCGTGAATTCCTCATGCTTTAGAGGTTATTTTTGTCTGAGAAAAAGGGACACGACTAGCATTTCAGACGCACTTTAATTCTTCTTATTCCAGTGGAAAATATAGCCTAAAACTTTTGGGGCTAATATTACAAATAAGCCATGCCTAATTACAAATTATTTAAAGATAATACCTATTTATTTTGTGGAAGGAATTCTCTACTGATTTGTACATTAACTCACTGTGTTCATGCAATAAGAGATCGACATGTAAAGATGCAATAGTGTTTTCCGATGCTTCAAGCAAATCTTTTATAGTTGCCTGGTATACTAAGTACGTGACCTGCTTTTATGCAAGTCTGGATTTTCTTAATAATTTTGTGGGGTTTTTTTTAGGTGGGAGCACTTGATTTACCAGTTTGGGGGACATGAAGCTTTGATCGACTATGTTATAGTTAAAGGCAAAGTCATCTATCAAAATGAGAGGTGTGGGACAACGAGCAGTTACTGAGAGAAGTCAGTAATTTAGGAAGCTACTAATCAAATTAGCATAGAGTATTTCAAAGCAACAGACAAATCAGATTTGTATTTACTGGTAAATTGCTTGCCTGCTCACCCTTCCAGCCCTCCTATTCAAATAAACTTTACCAAGCATTACGCATCTGGTGCATCTTCATGTCTGTTGTCCTTTTCTCCACTGCATGAAAATAACTTCTAATTGTATCCATTTGAAATAAAAGAGTTTCAAAAAATGGTTTCCTATACAATTTTAATCTATAAAATTATTATATTTGATAATAACTCCAACAAACTACTGATGAATGAAGAAGTTTTAATCCAGGTAGGATTTATTGGGACGTTAAGTAACTTGTAATGGAGGCCCAGGGGCTCAGGCATGCGGATTTGGAATGGCCCTTGGTGGTGCTGGGAGGCTACAGCATCTCAGGTCTGCTTGGTCTCAAATTGAGACGATACCAGGAACCACAGTTGTGGTAGGAAGCACAGTATCTTACCTCTCTGAAATACCAAGTCTCCTGGTTTCTGCAGATTTGAAACTCAGTGGGAGCCAGCAGCTGGGAGCTCAGCAGGGTGCTGCTTAGCAGCTGATCTGCAACATCTTGCCTTGCTAAGGATCTCACAGCTCCTTCAGCGCTATAGAGGCAGAAGAAAAAGGAGGAGAGGGAAAGGCAGTCAGGTACACCACTCACTGGGCTGCTGGCAGTTGGAGTACGTGGTAAGTTAGAGGTTGAATCAGGCCTACTGTTGGAAATTAGTGATACCAAAACCTTACAGTTTCCTTCTAGAGGCAGTTAGCCCAGTGAGGTCTGGTGAGTACAGCCAACCTCTCAAAATTTCAGGTACCTTGAAATTTAAAAGAAGATCACATGCAGTGTCATACAGGTGTTCCAAAAAAAGACCTGTTTTCATTTATTCTAGACTGAATCTGTAATAACATGAGACATAGTTGTTTATGGAAGTTTGAATGTGCTTCTGATGACAAATTGAGTATGAATTTAATGACTCCTATTCAGAGCAATGTCAAACCTTAAGATCCTATTTTTTTAAAAAAAAAGCTCTGTTTTTCTTTCAACTACTACTTTTTTTTTTTTCTGGGGCTTGTACCATCATTTGGAGATGTGGTATATATTAAAAAGGATGATACAGCTCTACAGTTCAAGCTGCTGCAGTGTTTAAGCAGAGAGTCTCTGAATGCACACTGACTGAGGCTTTTCTTCAACTTTTCAAATGGATAGTGGCCACAGAAACAGAAGGGCTTAACTTTCTTAAGATGAAGTAATAAAACTACACCTGACAAGCATGAAGAACTTAGCATCAAAAATAATTAAAAGGGGCAACCTAATCTGTGGGACAGAGCAGAGTTCTTTAGAGAACTAGACCCCGGAGGAAGGACATCGGTCTCATGCTGATTAAGAGATATTTGAAAGCCATCACCAGCATGTATGAGCTTTATTATGACTTTCTCATCTCCCTGAGCCTTGGGCTCATCTGTTAACAGCCAAAATATGTAAGCCACCCCATAGGGTATCTTTGTTCATGCTTTATTTGAGCCAGGCTAGCCAACTAAATTAGTTTTTAAAACAATTGAATGGCATTCCTGCCACTAGATGTGTTTTCCTGCAAGCAGATGTTGCACCAGGTGTGGGTGTGAACACTTGTTTTTACAGAGCTTTGAAGAACATCTGAGCTATGTAATGGCATGGTCCATTCTGCCCAGGACAGCCTTCATAAATAACATTTATTCAGGCAGGTGGGGAAAGCTGTCAGGGTACAAGCACAGGCATTTCTGAAATGCAGTGTGCAGGGGTGCTGTGCCTCTGGGCTTAGCGTAGGTCCAGTGCAAAGCTGAGGCCATCGTGCTGCGGTGGGTGCTGGCTGTGTCTTGGTCCCAAGCCAAAAGCAGAGGTCAGAGGGAAGCAATGCCCAGCGCCTCCTCTCTGAAGTGCCTAAGGCATTCAGGGGCCCAAGATTGCATAAGGAAAACCTCAAATATTCTCTTGCTGGACAGCAATAGGCATTCCTGGCCTGAAACAACTGACGTGAGGGGATTCTGCGCTCACATACAGCCTCTGATGGGAACATGAAACTACGTGCTTGCCCAGCCAGCTCGGCTGCATCTGGTACCCATTTGGGAGTATGCCCCAGGGCTGTAATTAGTGGCAGGTTTGCAGTCAGAGGATGTGGTTACACTTCAGCAGCGCAGCTGGCTTAAGTGGTTCCTGACAGCTACGTGGTCCTGCCATGGCGCAGTTTGCAATTCCTTTACCGCTGCAGCTGTGCAGCTGCCAGGGGACACATACCACACTGAAATGTAGGAAGATTTTGTGTGCTTGTTTTTAACATGGCTCACTTCAGTGATGATGTTCACCGTGCTGGCTCCCGCACTGGCCAGGAGCGGGATGTAGGGAACAGCGCAGCGAGTGGGAACTTCTGCTGGTTTTGCTGCTGAAGGAACTACATTGTATAGCCATAACATGAGGCTGAAGGCAAATGGTTGACCCTACAAGATACAAGGCTGCCTGTTCATTCTCATACTTGATTTTAATTAATACCTGATTTTATACAAAATGGAGCAGCTTCAGGGGGAGATTGAGATACGCCTGCTACCGAGAGCCTCAAGCTGAAAAGGTAGGGACTTGCTTGGCACACGAAGGAGAGATGGAGACTGGAGATGCTGCAAATCAAATGCAGAAGGAAGGAGCTGAACTGGGTATGTACCCTAGTTCCCAGGTCTTCTGGCCAGGTGAGGTGTCTCCCTGCCAGCTTGCCAACAGGCATGAGTCCTCTCCTCAGGGCACATTTAACAGCAGGTCTCAGACACATGAGCATAGCTCCACACTAGCACTTTGGCTGCCCCCTGCAGCATAGCAGGTAGGCTGGGAAAATTTCCAGCCCGTGCTGAATCACCTGCAGCTGTGAGTATCAGGCCAGTAACACCAAGGCTGGTGGCTGTTAACCAGCCTTCACATGTGGTCACTGCACCACAGTGTGAAGTCTGAGTCCTGACTCTTCCCTTGCAAAACAAAGCCTGTGCCAGAGGTCAGTGCTGTAACACCGAGCGTGCTACAACACGAGCAGATGCCAGGTAAGCCATGGGAGTGCAGATCTTGCCCTTGTCCATATCCACCACTCCTGCACCTCCTCCTCCTCCCCCTTTCCTGGTCCCTGTTCCACCTGCCCTCCTTATTTCTAAGCTAAGCTTTTGCTTTACATTTTCATCACCACACATGACAGGAAAGAGAGATTGCTACAGCAATGTGTGAAGCCTCAGTTTATTTATTGCAGGTGTAAGCCCACAGCTCTTAGAAAGCTGCATTAAGTGTAATCCATCACCAGAATATGATACATTTGCTCTGCAGCAATGGCTATAGCACATTTTTATGCATACAGATTTTCTGATTTTTGAAGCACCTGCTCTAAACATGCTTTTGTTATACAAGAACTTGTACCTCACATATGATCTGACAAAGAGAAGAGAATTAAGTGTAAAGGTAATTTTGCTTGTGGCAAAATGAAGGGGACCATAGCAGTTACCCAAAGGAAAAAAAAAAGTTTAGAAGTGTGAATATCAAACCTAGGTTGTTTGTTATCATTGGCACAGATGAAAAGAAAATAAGCGAAGAGCTGACAAAACAAAGACATATAAAACAACCACTGGTTTCAGCAGGAGTCCGAATGTTTTGTGTTGAGAAGCTCAGGAAATTCAGCCAGAACCAGACTATCGTGACAAAGCTGCCTTTCACACATAGAGGAAAGTAGTGAGCCATTTCTCTACAATCTGTAGGTGCTCCTGAGACAGACAGTCAGGTCCTTTGGGTCACCTGGAGAAACCACGTTGATTTCTGGTAGTACAGCCACCTTTAGGCAAGGTCCTGGAAAGGATCTGCTCTGTACCAGAGGACCGCAGCTCTTAAAGTTCATTCTGATGCTCATGGTCATGACCAACACCTGTATTCATTTCCAGTGATCCCAGGGAGAAGGCTGTTGGTGAAATTGGTCTCGATTCAGGGATGTGTTCTCTCCTGTACTTTTCAATGTAAGGTTTAGCCACTTCCCACACCTGTGAAACAAGAAAGCAAAGCAGCAGAGTCAGAAGCAAAACAAAAGGTCAAGTCAGACATCAACATACAAGTTCAGGAAACCTTGTGGAAGAGTTGCTGGGGTGGCGGTGAGAATGATTGACCTACACGGATAAGCTGTATGCAATCAGCAGAAACAGAGAGGCAGCCAGAATAAGGTTTAGGGAAGAGCATGTGGATGGAGTTGACAGAGGACAGGAAAGATACAGCTCTGGGGGGACAAGGTGAAAGCATTCAAGGTGAAAATATTGTGTTGTGTCTTGTTACCAGGTTAAAGCTCTATGTGCAACAGCTGGGAGAGGATCGCTGTCACTTACTGAAAAAAAAATAACTTGGTCATGAAGGGGACAGGGAAGCAAAATGGCAGCTGGCATGGACAACGAAAAAGGGAAGGGACGGCAGCTGGGATTTAAGGCAGAAAAGGAAAATGTTCTATAGTCTCCTTTGTCTCTCCTCCTGTAAGGGCCACAGAGCAAACAGCCTTACAGAAGATGAACTGGGATTTTCTTCTCCCCTCTGGTTACTCTCTGTGATTCCACTGTTACTTATATTTTACAAACAAATAAAATAGATGGATCACATAGCTGTACAAACACTTGGCCCACATGAACACATTTTGCCACTGCTATTGCCTCATCAATGTCCCATTATTGCTTCCAGTGGTCCACCGTGTCCAAGGGCCTCAAAGGCTGAGGAGCACTCACTGGCCCGGGAACAAGGATCACTGCCTGGAGAGATCCCTGATTTCTCTAGAGATCTGTGGGTGTACAGGACCTTGCCTACAAATGGTTCAAAGCTGGACCTATGTCTGTGAAAGCCCTGCCAGAATTAATAATGTAAGCTATTTATTACACAGGGCAACTTTAGGAATTGATTTCTACATCTATCCCATTAAAACTAAGGAAAAACAAATCACAGAAAATCTGGTGGGTTTGCCCCAAGCAAAGGAACACTTCTAGCCAGGCCAGCCCTTGAACGCAAAGAGGGGTATTTCCAAAGCACAGCTGCAGCGTGCTCCGCAGGACAGTCCTACCACACATGCCAAAAGTCAACACTCGCCTTCTGCTCCACGAGCAGCCTGTGAGCTGCTTCGATGTCCGGGGCCATGAAGCGATCCTTCATCCAAGGCCTGTAATGACACACATTGCCAATATTGGCCAAACATTAACCACCACCACCAGCAGCTGATCCCCCTGTGGGTAACCTCTGGGGGAGGCATTTATCTGGTCTTACCTCACAACGGAGCGCACAAGGTCATAGACCTTCTCCAATGGGGTTGTCGTTCTCAGAGGGCGTAGAAATTCAATGCCCTGGCAGGCTGCGAGCAGCTCAATAGCCAGAACTAGGAAATCAAAACAGTGAAAGGGATTTTCGGCAGGTTCAGCTCAAGGCAAGCTTTCCTTTATAAAGCCATCCTTGGTGTGTGCTCTGACTAATACGATATGGTTTCAGGTAACGTGAAAAGCCTGGTGGATCCACACATCTCAGAGAGGCAGCCCAGGAGAAGGATCTTTTTATGGATGGTGCTGGGGGTAGTATTCAACATTTGAGCAAGAGGATTTTAGGTGGTCTGCCATAGCGACTTTTCAGTGTGCCAGGAACTCTTGGTTACCCCAGTCTTAAATCCATAAAAATATCTCTTCCAGGCAATCTTGAATACCCAGAGTAATGGGCATCATAAATCAGAAAATGTGTTTAGGACTGCAAAGAAGAAAGGAGCCTGAGATATAAAAGAAAGTTCTGCCTACGAAGCTTGCAAGAGCCTGTGTGAAAGCAGCAGTAAAACTAGAGCTTTGAAAGAGAGTCTTCTTTCTGGAGAAGTTTGCACCAAATCTGCCCACCTCACACTTGGTCATTATTGGCATTAGTTCCTCATTTTCATGAGCCAATTCACCCAAGGAACCGGGTAAACCAACTGGATTTAGGACACATTGTTTCTCAGAATGTTGTTGAAACGTGGTTTCTGAAACTCATTTCTCTGCACACAAAAAGTGTATTTCTGTAAAATGAAATCTTCAGAGCACTCAAATATATAAACTTAAGTGGGCAAGTGAATTCAGTATTTCTTTGCTGTGTATCACTCTGCTGTTCCACTAGCAGCTGAGATCCGTATCTAAGCAAATCATCTGCCAAATAAAGAAAAAAGCAGAAGAGCAATCTGTCCTTGTATGCATGAGAGGAAAGTTTTGCTGAGTGTCCTGCAGTGTTGGATTTACCTCATTTCTGTTAGAAAGATCCAAATGCTTGTAAAATATGTACTTAATATAATATGTTTAGATAGTTCTTCCAGATGCATTAACTCTTTTTTCTTAAAATATATCTAAAAAGAATGGCACTAATATCTTCATCTGGTAACACAAAAAAGGTCTGTCTGGAAATGAGTGTTTTAATTTTACCTTGTTCCACGTGTTCAATAACTCTCAAAGCTTTTCTTGCAGCCCATCCTCCCATGGACACGTGATCCTCTGTAGCAGCACTGGTTGAGAGAGAATCCACAGAAGAGGGGTGGCACAAGGCTTTGTTCTCAGAAACTGCAAAAACCCAGTGCAATGAATGTAGGACAGAATGGGCACGAGACAGCAGCAGCAACGGCCAACCTGGAGCAGAGAGCCTATCCACCACCTCAGATCACAGCAGGGAATCCAACTGTTGTTCCTCTTTTGAGGGCACACGGATGTTTTACCTTGACTGAGTAATTTGTAATAAACAACTTGAAAACTACAATTGCCTCTGAAAACAGTAACCAATATCAGTCTCAGGTGCAAATGTTGCCCAGTTATAGAAAGACTGCTCACTCCTTCCCCTTCCCTGGGGTTGGGTTGCTCTGGCTCAAAGACCTGATGGAAACTGAAGAAAAAGAGTGGACAGTATAACTGAAATACCAGCCTGGGGATGGTCTTACCTGTTACTCCGAAGGAATTCTTTGTAAAGAGCATTGGTTCACTCTGGTTTTGCTCACAGATACTGCCCCTCCCCTGGTTTCAAGAGGAGAGCTAGAGATCAGCATCTGGTCTCTTCTCATCAGAGCCGAGGCATTTGCAAAACTTGCTCCAGGACGATGCGGGAGCACCATACAAATCCTCTCCCATCCTCCTCGCCTTGCTACAAGGCCGTCCATGTCTCTCCTCTGGGCACCCACAGTCCTGAGGGTAAGAGCGCTCTGGCTTTGAAAGCCAGATGCAAGACCTGGAGTAAGTCTCTCAAGCTGCACCCGAAAGCGAGAGGAATTTGGCTGCAGGAAGGGCTGTTGGCACCATTGGACAACAATTCAAGGTTGAGAATTGCTCTTTGGAAGAGAAGAAATGAAGCCTGCATTCACAGCGCTCCTGCTATACATAGACTTTTTCTTTCTGAAGCCCAGCAGGACACTGCGTAATGCCCTCGCCAAATCAGGGGCTTCAGAAAAGCAACAAGAGCAACAGAGAGGTGGTGACACCAATTGCAAATGGGTTGCAGTGACACAGGCCAGGGCCAGAGCCCAGCTGGCACGTTCAGGCAGGCAACAGCAGGTCCCACAGAGACTGCATGTGGCTTCTGCAAAGTTTGGTCTGGCAGGCACAGCACTACCAGAGAGGGAGAGATGCATCCAGTGGCATTGCAAAATATGTGCAATTTTTTTGCGGCTTTATCTATTAACCCTGGGAGTGAACAACATTAGCCAGTACACAAACACCTTAGAAACTGGCAGAGTGACTTTAAAAATATTTGTATTGTTGTGTTAAAAAAAAAAAAAAAAAAAAAAAAAAAAAAAAAAAAAGAAAAAAAAAGAAAAAAGCTCAGATTTCACTTTTAGATAAATTCCTGGCTATCTTGACCCAGGAAAGATAGCTTTAACCCATGGCCTCACGGTGTCAGCGCAGCAATGAGTTAGGAGGCAGGGCTGTTATTTTCATTCCCCAGAGCAGAGACCACGAACACCCCAGAATCTCTCGCTCCAGACTGCAGAAGTGAGCTGTGGAACCTGAAGCCAAGCAACAGTTGAGGCCTGGAGCCACCCTAAACTCTACCCAGCCAAAAGGAAGAGACTTTTTTTTCTGCGGAACGTTTATCTACACCTTTATCTGACATCCTCTGTTCCTTTGTCTGTTTGCATCTCTTATAATTTACCCTCTACTCATAGCATGTTTATCTTTATGTTGGTTTGTACTTTCCTGAACCTATGAACTGTAATATCCCAGCGGCCAGCGGGTTTCTTGTTCCCTTAGTCATGAGTATGAGAGGAAAAACATACTAATGCTTATGGAGAAGAGATGGAAAACAGGAGTGAGATGCCTTCATAGCTACTATCACATTACAACTGCCTTGATATAAATTGGTCTTTCTAGCTTGCACTCTTGATTATGTCAGTCAAGCACTCACCCAGGGCAGCTGCTGTGCAGTGTGCGATCATGAAGCCAGAGTTCAGACCTCCTTCAGTGACTAAAAACGCAGGCAGTTCGCTGAGCGAGGGGTTGCAGAGCCTCTCAATTCTTCTTTCACTAATTGCAGCGAGTTCGTGCACACCAATTGCCAAATAGTCCAAAGCCTATAAAAGAAGATCTCATTAAACCAGACGACAGGGAAAACAAGCAACCAAAGAAAACCAAACCCAAAACTGTTGTGTTTTTTTTTTTTTTTTTTTTTTCCTCCTTTCTCCAAATGCTTAATTACCTTTGCAGGATATTCACCGTGAAAATTTCCTCCAGAAATGGTCTCTGCTCTTTCAGCAAACACCATCTTTAAGGAGAAGTTAAGTCATAAGCATGAGCAAAATACAGTTTACATGACAGATATCTGTCAGTAACTGGAATATTTTAACTGAAGGAATGTTTGTGCTAATGGGCTTTTGTTTGTAAGCACGTTATATTACATACACGTATTCAGAAAATGAAGACTCAGTCTCAGTTCTCCAAACTTGTACATACAGTTCAAACATGTATTTTTTTTCAAACAGACTACATAAAATTAGGTCTTTGATTGAGAAGGGAGGGAGGAGGAGGGCAGGAAACTATTAGGGGTGCAAAGAAACACATGTATTCAGATCCTAGTATAGTTTCTCAATTCCTTGGTAGATTCTCCCCAGGGCAGGTATAAATTTAGACAGGTTACAAGCAATAATATTCATCATCTATTGATGTGATATTACACACAGCATCTCTATGCTGCTGAGGGGAACCCAGCCTTGCTCAGTGCCAGTGCAAGAACTGAGCACAGAGTTTACCAGGCTGAGCTGTGATGAGGCTTACCAGCCACAGGCGTTATGCCTGCCTTCCCTGACTGAGTGCGAAACTTGCTCTGGAGTGCAGGTTTCACTCATGCTGCACCACCAGATGTTTCACACAACAAGTCACCATCCGTCTAAGTCCATTTGGTTGCCAAGTCCCATCTATCTACACATTCAGTACAAATGTATAATCTCATCTAGGAAACATTTAACATTTGATAAACCATATGCACACATGGTTTCCTTGGCCAGCACACACTTGCACGCACCAATGCGGACATGGGGAAGGGAGGAGAGGTTGCTGTTGCAAGCAGTAGTAGTTATTGACTGAAGCCAATTATGACTTTTTTTGCCTCCTATGCAAATAATTTTTAGAAGACAAAAAAGACAAGTGAAATTTTACATAGAAATAAAGTGATCAAAAGGATACAGGGTTGTCCGTGGCACTGTTGATTTCAGTCATCATGATGTCCTTCACAAAAGCAATTGTATCATTTACAACTCCGTGGACCTAGAACAAAAGCCATTAGCACCTGAGTTGAGTGTCTACGCTTAGTTCATCTTCGGGATGCTGATCGAGCTGCAGGCGCTGTCTTTCCCATTATCCCAGTCTTTACCATCCACACCTGAAGATGGTCTTGGATCTGCTCTTAAAAATCAGGAGCACCACTGTGGGACACTGCCTATCCTAGACACTTGAAAGACTTTTTTTACTATTATTATGGTGATATTGCCGAAAGGGTGATCTGATACATCATTCTTTACTCTTTTGGGTTGATTTACCCTAAATGGAAGATAAGATACTTATTCAGTGGCAGAAGTGTTATTAGGGGAGAAGTAACCTTCCAAAGGCTCCACAGAAAACAAAATCTCATTAATGAATTAACTTTCATTAATTCCACTGATTTAATAGCTTTGCTTATGTTAAAACTCATGAGATCAAGTTCTCCCAGTATGTTTGAGATACTACAGGTAGATAAACAACCTGTCACTCTGGTTGCTTCTGTAAACACCTTTCTCCAATTCATGGTCTTAGCATCAGTGCAGAAGAAATGCCCTACAACGTATGCAACCACCTTGCCCCTGGTTCTGACGCTTGGCCTCTCTCAGATCCGAACACAGCACTGTTAAATGCTGCCTGACGGGCGCATCCATGGGATCAATGAATTACATGTCTCCATTAATACTATTTTTGAAGTGAGGGATAAGAAAAATAAACCCGCTTTCTCTGATCAGTCAGACAGCACATAAAAATTGACAGTATTTCTGAAATGGGAACTTCACCATCATTTACCTAGTGCTATGAAAGGAAACAAAAGTCAGTTTTTACCTGAGGGCAGCAGCGCATTGTGTATGCATCCTGAACTCGGTCACAGAATCTATGGCTCTCTAGAAGGAACAAGGGAGGAAAAAACCAAATATTCCTCACACAAAAGCATATGGATTACTGCTGAAAAACGCAGCCTGTCCTGGCAAACTAAGAGGGTGAAGGTTAAGATTGTTCACCTGCTATTTCTGATGGATGATGGTCAGAATCTAGAAGGGACCTGAATCGAAACGCCACTTCAGCCTGCCCTCGATGTGGGCGCACTGCGTGTATATCTAGTAAAACAAATTAGACCGTTAGATTTTGCCTCTCTTGTCACCAGCTGCTAAGCAGACAGGAAAGGCCCAGTACCCACCAGTGTCAAAGGCCCTTGTTGTACCCTTCAAGACTTCAAGTGTAAGGGCAGCGATTATGTCAGCTTGTCTAGCAATAGCACTGGCTCTTTCAACCGCTTCACATCCTAGCGAGGTGATCATTTGTGTCCCATTGATGAGAGCCAGACCCTTCAGAGAGAGAGCATGCGTTAAACAAGTTCATGCCAATTATTCCACCCACTGCGATAATTCCCCATCTCTGTGATAACTCCTTCTCATGTGGATGAGTTAAAGACCTTTGCTCAGCTTCCTGGATTGTCCCGAAATCATAAAACGCACAGCTTGACTGGATATCTTTGCTGCATAAATTTCCAATGCTCATGACCCTACTAAGTCATCATAGACACCCTGGGAGCTCCAGTAGTTCCAAGCAAGAGGTTTATTTCATGTTATTTCAAGCTTAAGCAAGAAAAATACAGGAAATATTTATTATTTCCCAGTTATTTGGAAGTGGAATGCTGTTTTTATTCATTTCTTCTTAAGTTATTAGTTAAATCAAATAAGTTATGAGCATGGGGGTGTGAAAACTAATCCTAATAAGAAATTGGAGAATTAAAACAGCATTAGAAATAACTGCTTTAAAAGATTCATTCAGTTAAATTAAAAATAGCCTCATGTTTGTTCTAAATGGACTTGAGGCCCATGGGAGCCTTCCATGTGCCTTTAGGAGACACTGGATTTGGCTTCTTGCTTCTGGGGGTGTTTTACCGCTACTGAAGTCCCTTATCAGAGAGCTCCACAGCCCTCAAATCTGTTGTGTTCCCAGGTAAACTTTAATACTTGGAGTGAGATTCATCTCATCTAGTTTTAATGACCTAGAAGTCAAGTCAGTCATCTGAGCTCCTGTTATGGTCAAAATGCAAAGAGGTACCTTGAAAGGGCTTCTTAGGCAGCTGTTTCAGCATGATATAAAGTGTTTTCTGAAGATGCCTGTCTCCCTCCACCAAACACAGAACCAATCTGAACATCAAGCTTGAGACTTGACATTTCAAGTCAAGTAGGGTGACACTAGGAGAGATTAATATCACTCCTGATAATACTTCCTTAATATCCTTCTGGAGCTTAACTTAAAATGTCTGTTAATTCATTTCATGCTTAAATTGTAAGTATAAAGCAACTAGTGATTGACTACGCCTGTTTTCTATCAGCTGGCATCATTATACTTTATTACCTCTTTTGGTTTCAAGGTAATTGGTCTCAGACCATGGGCTTCCAGGACCTGGAAGGAGTTTAATAACAAGGTAATTAATGAAAAATGTTTTTCAGTAATTCAGTCACCACATTTTTTAAATCTTAAATGTTTCCATAAATGAAAATATTAACAAATTCCTTAAGTGAAGGGAGAAGAAGAGCTTTATATCACAAGCATTTAAAATATTTTTTTTCTGCTAGGTCAAAATAAAGGACAGTATTTTTGGGCTTCCAAACTGAAACCTCATTTCCCAGGCCCAGTAAAAGAAGGTAGTAGGAGTACTGAAGCGAGATACTGTCCCAGTCCATTAACATCTACCGTGTGTTAGCTGATGGGAGAGAGTAATAGGAGAGAAGGCTGGAAACATCTTTGGGATGTAGTTCTGCCTACACCCTGCCTCACAGCAGGTAGAAAATCTCCAATGACAGGAAGAATCTTACTCAGTTTATTCTACACATGTATATTCCATAGGGCAATTGCTCTTGTGGGAAATGGAGGAATGGTATAACCTTGATTCTGATTAGAGGCCTCTCAACCTTTCCAACTGAAGAGGTAACACATCTCAGAGGTGTACAACTGTAACTTCTGGTCCTGAAGGTGCAGGACACACCAACCTGCTTCACCTCTATTCCTCTCCCTGTGTAGCTCTCAGTACTTCTTCAGCTTACAGCGACGGTATTCAATCCACTAATAAATCTGGTGTTCAAATATTCATGGATAGGGGTGATAGATGTAGCAGAACAAACTACCGTGAAAGACTTAGGAGGGGCAAGGCGTGGAGATTAATATGATCTACTAATACATGTATTGCTAATGTATTAGTAACAGAACAAAAATTAATTAAAAATTAATTCCATTGTAAAGCTCCCATCTTGTAAAGGAGGATGCTATAAAGGTTCCTTGTAATCCTAATTAATTTATCAAAAATGAAACATCCAAACCTGTGTTAACTCACTTAAATCCATTATAAAATCAGTAGAAGTTTTACTGATAAGTTCCTGCCTTCAATAAATGTCCAGTTACTCTCAACATTTGAATTTTTTGAATTTCAGAGGTGATTCTTGGGTTTGTTGGAATAGTGTTCATGTTTATGGAGCTGAGGACTTAGTAGTAGTTCTTTCAAAGCTGGTATCACATCCTGTCCCTCTCTCCAGGTCCCAACTGATGTCACTGCAGTATCTTGTATTACGATACTATGGCATGGTATTTCTTTAGGATTTAATAACATACTGCATATTCATATCTGCTCCAGTAACCTGTGGGTCAGTTATTCCATTCTCATGGATCCACCTTCCTCAAGGTAGAGGATGAGTTGCTAAAGGCAACCCAGTCCCAATCCAAACTGGTACAAAAAAATCCTCAAATGTTTACATGTTATTCATTTGAGCAAAATCTCTCTCTCAAGGCTACATGCAATTTGGCAAATGAGCCAGCAAGTAGAAAAAAAAAGCAATCAGCTGCACAAATCTTACATATTTAGCATCAGCCCAGCCACTCTTTGGGGACCACATCTTGCCTTCTCCAATTAATCCTAGAGCAAGATGAGAGAGGGGGGCCAAGTCTCCGCTGGCTCCAACTGTGCCTTTCTCAGGGATATAAGGAAGGCAGGACGCTAGAAAGAAAAAAAACAAAAAAAAGACTCCTGTTAGAGCCTCCCCTTGATACACTCCTTGGAAAACAGAGAAGCCAGCACATGAACGTGGTGTCAGTAACATCCTGCAATTGTGGTCAATGGCACCAACAGGACTACTCTTGTTGCAGACTGGGATTTGCCCCTGCTGGGAGGCTAGATGCAATTTATGAAGAAATCAATTCCCTTCTGCACTTAGTTTTGGAGTAGGGGGGCACAGCTCAGGGTAATTGCATCTACAGCCACACAGCCAGACAAGTAGAATATCAGCCCTCTCAGGGTGACCACCTGGTGTGGAAAAAGCTACCTCTTCATTTCTCACTCCACTAAACATTGGGTAACTCCTACAAACCATCTTTGAGCCTTCTTTCCCCCACCCCAGCCCTCTGAGCACTGAATGTGTGGAAATGAAGAAACCCAGGGAACTGCGGAAGAAGCAGGGAAGAGATTTCCTTTCTTTTGTGGATTTAAACACTGAATTGCAGCTCCTTCATCCGCTGGAGGAGGAGGGTGCAACAGAGGGCAGCACTGCATCAACGGACAGAAGCTACCCCTTTGCTTTCCCTGTTGTGGCACCCAGCAAGAGCACCCGGCTTTCACTGCTTTGCCAGCCGTGGCCACGTCAGCTGCTGACCAGCCGTGTGCTTCTGTGTGGCTGCGTTGTAGGCCTTCTTCATGAACACTTGTGTAGGTCTCAAGGGGTCTACTCACAGAAGCAGGTGCTGCTCAAGAGGGTCTCCTTGACAAACACCAACACATGCAGTTTTCTGCATGCTAACAGGCCCACCCAAAAATCCTGATGTCCCAAAAGATGGTGGCACATGCAACAGGACAAAGGTCAGAGACTTGAGCCTTGGTAGAAGAGCTTGCCCAGAGTCAGTCATGCTCTCAGTCAAGCTTAGTCTTGAACTAATTACCTGACCTCTCAGGTCCCAGACTTCTACTTGTTGCATCCCTTTCTCTCAGCCTTTCCTGTCACTTCTGCTCACACCTCATGTTCTTCAACAGTCTCTAGCCATGATCTTTTACAGGATTGGTGTCCTGGTTTCACTTAGTGAGGGCGCGCTACGGTGGCAGCTTGTGTAAGAAACTGCTAGAAGTTGTTTCCCCTTTGTCCAGTGGACTCAGTCAGGCCTACGGCGGACCCGCTCACTAAATAAAACCATGACAATTGGTCACAGCCGAGCTTTGGTCCTGATCTGTCACAACTACCAAGTCAGAAGACCAACATCCATAGCTCAATCCGTTAAGCTACATCCTTTAATGCAACAGCTAAAAGAAAAAAAAAAAAGGGGGAAAGGGGAATTGTTTTGAAACATCTTTTTACCATTAAATGCTTCAATAACTTGCTGGAGCGTTTCTAGGGATATTCCACTGTATCCTTTGGCTAGAACATTGATCCTCAGCGCCAACAGCATGCGAGATCTCTCTGGGCTTAAAGGTTTCCCCACACCTGAAACAGTAACCCTCTCGGTTACTAACCCACTACCAACAGTGGCAGAAAAGGCAAAACACCAAGGGATTTCTTATTACCTGCAGAATGTGAACGAACCAAATTCACTTGAAGCTCCCTATGGGAAAAAAAATATATGTAAAAACTCAAATAAGTCTTGTTGGGTTTTATTTTGCACAAAGCAAAGGGAAATACTGAAGCAACCCTCATCTAACCACAGAGTACAAGTGTACAGGGTGGAACTGCTCCCTTCTCTTCCTTTCCTGAAAAGAAAGGATGGAGAAAGCCACACACGCAACTTACCTCAGCTTACTGTTTGGGATGACAGTTCTGGCAAACTTCCCAAACCCCGTAGTGATTCCATAAACAACTGCAAGAAACATATACTTCTGGTTAAGGAGGGAACCTGCTGAAGTTTTCTAGACAATTAGTAGCTAGAAGTAAAGATATTTACCCGTCTGTTCCTTTATGATCCTTTCAATCACTTCTCGTGATTGTTTGACTTTAGCTTCAGCTTCAGGTGTGAGCTAAAACATGAGTAGTTTAAATATTAGTTTATCTATCATTATTTAATTTTAATTGTAGAAAAATAAACATGTAATTTTTAGCCGCGTTTGTTCAGAATCTTTACCTTTATCTTGTAGAGCCCTTTTCCTAAATTGACCAAGTCTTCGGTTGTTAAGCTGTTGCCATCTAAAGAAATATACTACACCAAAGAACCACTGTTTAGTTCGAGATACATATGTGTATAAAGCTGCTTAATAACCAGAACAAAAAAAAACAAACCCAACAGTCAAAACTCAGCAATGACAGGAAGCTCACTCGCACTCATTCTAAGACAGGAACTTGCTAACAAAAACATAAGCAGCACATTATATTAGATTCCTAGACCAAGCCAATCTAACAGCCCCTGAATGCTGCGGTGGCTGAACTCTCAGCACGTTGTAGTGAACAGCAGGATTTGTTACCAATGTGTAAAATCATTCCTACAATTCCTACCTGTTCAGGTTCTCGGTATTTGCTGTATCTGAAAGTTCTGTAAAGGAAAATAAAGGGCAGATAGGGTCTCACAGCTAGTGACCATTCGATTACAGCTGGCGATGTGTTTTAAGAATGAAGAAACACTAAAAGAACAGGGAAATCTAGAAAATTATAAATCTGGAATTATAAAACATTCAAAGTAAGGTGCTCAAAAAAAGGATACAAATGAACTCCTTCTGGCTGAGATGGTATGAAATCTGGAGACATTATATCTCCTTCTATAACTAGAAGAAATATGCAGAATAAACACAAACAGGATTAAATTGCATTCTACATATAAATTAATTTGTTTTACATTACAATACACAGCATTAAGAATTCTAATTTACAGTTATCAACCCTGAACATACTTGTATGCTTCTAGGAAAATAACAAGGACGTATGTATCTAAGGCAAAAGCAGAACAGTCCAACCCAAGCATCTGCTACATATATGACATCATATACAGATGAGGTACATAGAATCCTGTATGTTCTAAACCTTATATAGTTCTGTTCCTAAGAACTAAATATTCTTAACACATTTTGGCATTTTTCCATAAAAATGGTAGACACTACCTCAGATGCAATTTTAGATAAACTAAGCCAGTTTGCTGACTCAGATGCCAATGCAGTCATGCCACTAAGTTTGCTTGAGATTTTGCTTACCAACTTCAACAAATTCATTGTCCTCTAGAGCATCCTCCACTGTATCATCAAGATCCAGCAACCCAAGTCCCTTGCACCTCCGAATGTAAAATTTCACATCTTCCACCGAGGCGAATCCCCCGTTGTCGGGTTTGTTTTTCATGTACCTTCTCACAGCTTCCTTCCCCAGCCACCCAATTGTGTTTGTGCAGTTGAGGCACGGCACTGCCAGCCATTCTCCTCGGACGTGCACTGTGTATCTCGGCATGCTTCCTCTCCAAACTTGTCCCTTGACCAAGAAGGGCTGTTGTGTATAGCAGCCTTACATTTACCATGCGAGGGCCTGAAGAGCAGTGTCTAGCTGGAACGCGGTGTTGCAATCAGATAGAGGCAAAAATCCGCCCTCAAAATCCCCACCTTTGTAAATAAGCAAGATCGACGTATTCGGCTGACTTCATCCAATCAAACCAAACCCAGGGAGCACACCCTTTTCATGGAAAGACAATCCCCCTCACGATTACCACAGTAATTTTTTTTCAAAGAACACGTCAGGAACACAGAAATGAAAGCACAGGAGCTGGAGTTTATGTAGCAAGCATAGACAAATAAATCAGAGTAAGATGGAATGCAACTGTTTTAAAAACTTAAGGGTTTAACAACAGTTAACAGTTGTCACCTGGCAATACATCACACTAATGAAGATCTTCATGAGGGACAGAGCTGGAAGAAGCATTTTATTATATTTATTAAAAGCTGAGTGGCACAACATTCATAGGGAGAATTTAAACCGATTTTTTGAGCCTCAGTCACCTAGGAGTTAATTTTTCTATCATTTTTATTTAAACTACTTAGACATACATAGGTTAAAGCTGAATGGAAGAACTTGGGATGCCTTGAATCAATAAAATCCAACAGGATATGTTCATGCCTTAATTTGTATTAAAGCTGCCAGCATGAAAAGATTAAATCTCAAAGTATGTAACTTAATGCACTTGAAAGCTTATACAGATCAAAATTAAGATCAGAAATAAATTGATTGACGCTTTCTACTCCCACTCTGTGCTATTATTATATCCAAACCTTTTGCCATGACCTGTATTTAGTTTCTTCCTCCTCTAAAATAGTACTTTTTTTTTTTCTTTGTTACACCTCCACATGAGGTTACCTCTATGTCAACAAATTTACACTAACTGGTCATTTCTAGGAAAAGCCACTCCAAAATACCACCTGTAGATGGCAGCATTCACAACAGTGTCACCTAAACCATCGACTTGAAGGGCTGCAGCGATTACAGCAAGCACAGTCCTCCCATTGTTCTTAACCTTATCTCGAAGTTGTTACATTAGTGTAAGTGGTAGTGCCCAGAACTGGTTAAAAAATTAAAATATTAAAAAATTCAAATGGAGGAATGACTTGGGCTTTAGTCTTCCCTGTAATAAATAGAAGTTTTGAAAAATATATAGTGTGTTTAAATAATTTAAGTTACTAAAAGCATAGCAAGATATTAAATGTGAAACTTGGTAAAAAACCCAGGTTTGCTAAAAAAACAAAACAGAAGTATTTCAGACAACTATTAGTGCACAGCATAGGAACCAAGAGGAATAACTAAGTAAAACCATATGATTCACGTGAGGAACTGACTACCATAAAGTCATGACAAATAGGGCTAGATGCAAATTCTGCATTACCACCACAATGGTCTGATCCATTTAGGTTTTCATAGTCCTCTTGGACCCATAATAAAGATCTCTCCCACAACAAAGAAATAAAACAAAACTAATATTGCAGAACTTATCATATAGATCAATACATAGACATGTAGACAATGAAAAGATTTATTTTTTACTCTTCAGATACTTGAAGTTTCAACCACATTACTAGAAAAAGAAAGCTGTGCACAAAGAGCCATAGCATTCACCAATTAATTTTCCACATTTTTAAATTCCATGACTGACAAATGATTACATCTCAGAACGGCTTTTTGTGTGTTCTGAAAATTGCTGGTAACAGAATCCGTCTCCCAATTCCAGAGATTTAGCAATTTTGCTGTTTTACTTGGAAATGCAAAATAGAAAGTACTGAACTTGATTTGGAAAGTTCATTTTAAGCTAAATTAGTACCAAAGCAGCAGAGCATTTTATGGCATAATCAAGCACATCATCAGCAGTTTGTGGAACCAGTCTCTTCCTTCAGCATGAAGAACATTTCAAAGAGATTAGTAAACTTGTCACTGATCTTGTTTCAAGTCTTTGCCCACAAGCATTGAAGTGATTGGGTGCATAGAGGCTTTATGCTCCAGAAATGTCTTGACAGCCAGTTCTTGATACTTGTCAAAACTGTAAACGTCTCTGTAAAAGGAAAAAAAAAAAGCACCATTACAAAAATCTGTGAAAATAGTACAATGGGGATTTTCTCAAGGTTTTACTTTTCCCTTTAAAACCTCTCATTAAAGCACATAGTGGGAGACTAAACGTTCTTCTGTTAAAAAAAAGTCAGGAAGTGGAAAATTACTCTCAAGATAAGCATGTTCACAGTATACAGAAAATTCTGTATTGTATCACTTTGAAATATAACAAATACATGTACAATGTATTATACATTCCATTGTAGTAAAAATGCCAAGAGCACGAGGCCCTACAATTTCAAGATTACTTTTACCTGAATAAGGGTCGCGTAAACTTCATCCTGCCCTGATCTGTTGCCATTTTTAGAGCCAGAGGAATAGCTTCTTCCCACTTGGACTTCATGCAGAGGCGCAACCATCTGGGATGGGGGGGGGGGAGAGGAAAAAAAGAAAGAAAATGTACACTTTTATTTTAATTTGTGGTGGTTAGTTATTTTATGATTCTATTCCCATAAACTTCCACTTCCCATAAACACGCTGGGCACTGCTGTATCATCATGGGAATGAGATTCTAGCTAAATTCAACATAAAATATTTAGTGTCTGACTAGAACGTTACGAAAGTGGACTTTTTTATAAAATAGGAAAAAATTGCTTCAAAGTTTCTCCAAAATAGTCTATTTTCTGCAGCTATGGGTTTCTTTTATATTACAGTAGTGTCTGCTTGCATCACTCAGAATTAGAGCTGAATTATCCTTGTGCACTTGTCCTAAGTGATTAAAAAAAAAAAAACCAACAAAAAACCCCAGACAAAGTGTCACCAGCAACTGGCATGTGCTTGTTTTGTTTTAAAAGTAAGAAGAAATTGATCTTGTTACAAGAAGTAGAAACTATACTGTATGTTTAAAATACTTAAGTTTTTTAAATAAGAAATAAAGAACTCTGAGTTAAGGCAGAATAACTCTCACTATTGCAAATGTATCCAAGCATGTAACAGTAGCAAAATATGCAACACTTCAGACACTTGTAAAGATTGCTTATGTCCTCAACAATACCTTTTTTTTAACAAGTTACATGTGTAAACACAATGTGTAAATACAAAATAGAAGAAATTAGGATGGCATAAGAAGCAAGTAATTTAGCCAGAAGCATTTCCGACTTGTTTAGAAACTTCCTTTGATATTTACTTTTTTTGATGAGTCAAAAGCTTTGTGATAGTGAGCACTAAAATGTGACAAAAAAGTTTCCAAGGTGTGTTGAAAAAAAAAAACAACCCAAAAATCCACTGGCACATCAGCAGAAGAACTGATTACGTCAGTCCAGAAGACCTGGTCCTGACTAAAGTTTTTGAGAGACTTTTCAGGCATGTTTGATTCACAGAGAGGCTCACTATTGTATTACCCAATACCACTCCCAAAATAAATTATCAGTTTCCTTTGCTAGCCTGACAGATGAAAATAAAGCACAACTAATCCACTGCTCACTTCCAGTTCTACTAGACTTTATTTACCCAGTTCATAAGTAACAAAATACCACTCTGGTAAGCCTGCTTCCATGTGCATTTACAAAAAACCCACAATAAAAACCCCTCAAAAAACTTGCACCAGTTCTGTACAACAGTATGTCTCAGATCATTTACGAAGCAGGACACTTGGTTTTATGAAAGCATTTTTAAGATTAGAAAAACGCCCATACTAGAACAAACCTGAATCTTATTTCAGAATTGTTTATAGCATTGAAGTCATACACTTGTTGCATTCGTTGGACATGTGACAGTGAAAGAGGAGCCTGAAAAAGAAAATTGCATAGTCAGAATAAGCCAGAGGCACACTTCAAGCCACATACTTCAAAACCAAACAGGTTCATTCAAGAATATTGATACTACAAAGGAATTAAAAGCTTACCATGACAAATATTTGTGTTCGCTCCTTTCACCCTCTCATAGTATTAGGGAAGGGGCAAGGAATAAATGTTAGCAAATTCCCACATCCAGTACTACTGAAATATTCAAAACACAGTATTTCCATTCTGTTCTATTTATAGCTTATTTGCTATAACATCAAATAGAGACAAATTCAAGCACCTTATATTTTTACTTTTCAATCCAAAATATGTTGCTCGTTAGCTGAAGAACCAGCCATAATCAGGGATGCATGGTGGAAGGTTTTATTAACTATGTATGCTGAGAGTGGATTATTTTAGCAAAACTTAAAAGGAAATGGACAACTTTATTCCAAAGCACACTTGGGCTTCTGTGTCTGCTTTTGTGAGACCAGAATCAAGCTACTCCAGGCACGCATTTACCTCCAGAAGCAACAGCGCCAGGAACTCAATCAACTGGTGAGATGACATTTCCTTCAGGTCTTCTGAGCTGAATGAGTCCAAATCACTCTCTTTTGCCTACAAGAGAACAGTTTCTAAAGTATTTAATAGTATTTCAAAGTACGATCGGGTGTAATTTTTTGTTTGGACATCTGTATTTACTATTGAGCTATTCTACATTTAAAAAAATACTGATTCATATTTGTGCAGGATGTTACAAGAAGGGGAAGGGAGAGACTTAAGCTACTGTCTGATGTTTGGTATTCTTCACTTTAATTTTCACTTGTTTTCTCTCCACTGATCTTTTCACCTCCACTGTCTTTCTGTTAAAGTTAAATGAAAAATCAAATAATTTTAAAATAAAAATTAACATTGAGAAGAAGAAAGTTAAAGATAACATACGAGTACAGTGAAAAGCCACAGAGCTAACAAAAGGAAGGTATGCTGAATTCTCTGTTAGTTGTATGAGTTTTACAGTTAAAATTATGAGAAAATTGTATGGTATTAGTTACTTACTGTTATGTATGTATTTCAGTTTTTTATGAGAAATGCATACTAGCTCCAGTATAATGCAGGGGAATTATTGCTAATACAATATAATCAGCAATGTAGAGGTATCTCGGCATTTGTTTTTAAATCAAGCCACAATATCAAGGTTTCAAAAGGAACATTCTTAGTTTGGTTACTACATACAAGTAACAAAAAGCTGGTTCTGTGTGTGTGCCTTGTTAAAATATGCACTGCACTTCACCTACAGAAGTCATGGCAAATCCACAGACTCTGTGATGAAAGGCTAGTATACAAAACGCAAAATCCCTGGCAGCCATACTATCCCCACAAATACACTTTCTCTCAGCAAATGATAGTTTTCAGAAGAGAATGGGTCACTTTGTATAAAAGAGAATTAGCTTTTCAAGATACAGACACCTCAGTATTCTTTAACCACTCACTTTGATCCATCTTTGGCTCAAGGCAACACAAGCATTTGCTAGTCTCATATCATACCTGCCAAACATTAAAAACAAAGGATCACACTTTGGAAACACAAAAAGCTCCTGTAGTATTTTTACAAGAAATTGTTTTCAACATTTGTTCATTGTAGGTTCCAACTCAATATTGCAACACAATCTACAAAAGATCTATTATAATGAAATATATTTCAGTTTTAGTTAGAAGCACTTTGTGCATAGCTGACACTATCCCTTGGATCCCATACACTCCTAAAATGATTAATGCTTCTGAGCATATCTGCTTGTACATATATTATAGCTTATAGCTGAAAAGAGAATATTGTTGTAACAAGCTGTCAGAAAAATTAATCTTTTCTGGCAACTTTAAAAGCAAAATGAATTTCCACTAGATTAAAAAGCTGAAAATGACGACAGCAACATTTTTTCCTCCTATATAGACCTATATAAATTTCTACACAGTACTAGGACATTTTCTAATAAAAGGTTTGTGGGAAGACTTTCACCTTGTTTAGAAACTGCTTTCATGACTGTTTGGAAAATCACATGCAATCTGGAGAAGGAAAAAGTGAACTATAAAAGAGTGCAGCTTACGTGGGCTTTGCTGGTGGCATTCCTGGAGCATGAAACCACGAGTTCCAATCAACTTTATCAAGAACATCTACCTACAAAGCAACACAAATTCTTATTCAATTTTAAATGTTATTTCTAGAGAAAAAAATATCCTACAAACACTATGTGCAATCTTTTTTTTTTTTCCTTTTTAACTTCCCTCCCAATTAACCTGGAGAATCCTATACAGATTACTTCAAAACAAAATATTCCGTTCTAGGAAAAAAAAAACCAACAAAAAGCACCATAATGCAAACCCATCTTTGTAAGATTCCAGACTATATCATATTAAGATCTTGAGATAAAGAAGAGAAAGGACTGGTCCTTAAAGAATGTAATTCCTGAGCTACATCATAGTTTCACATAATTAAAAGGCTTCAAGCAATTAGTTTCAAATACTACCCAACCTTATCCTTGAAGTAGGAGTACAAGAACTTCTTCCAGTCCTCGGTTACTATGCTCTTATATGCAAACTGCTGAATGTAAGCCTTCAGGAAGCCCATGAAGACATCTAACAGTTAGAAAACAAATGTTTTAGTGTTCGAAATTAAAATGGGAAAGTAATAAATTAAGTTTGACTAGCACTTACCTGGTCCTCCAAGAAGTTGTTCAAGGTAAAAGAGTAAAGCAAAGCCTTTCTCATATGGAACAGATGAATAGGCATCATCAGGATCTACTTCATTCAGATTAGGGACGAGGCTAGACATAGGATTTGTATCTCCGAGAGTATTTATCTGTGACAAAGACACAAGAAAATACATTTATCTAGGAAGACCAGCATTCTTGCAAATCACTACTAATCCTATTTATAAAGGTATAATCCATCCAAAACTAAGATAGAATGCTTTGAAATCAGACTTTCTCATTCTTTTTCCTGAAGTTCTGAATCTGCACAGAACATAGCTTAGTAAACTTTTTTCTCATTTTGTTTCATCAGTGTCTGACCGTACATCCAACAGAAAGATGTTAGGATCAATTGCCCTGTGCTCCAGCCATCTCAAAGCAGTTAATTACCACCATGTCTGTTACAATCACGAGCACCTACTAAACTATCTATGTTTATGCCCTTATTAACAAACTATTTAAACTACTTGATTTAAATAGGTGGTATAAAGCATAAAATACAACAATGAAATATTCATAGTAAACCAGGTAAACTGCATCACCAAACCGAACAAGTGGAAGATGTACTGTCACAGGTTGGAAATCTGAAAACTAAAGCTTCACCATGCTATCTAAACTGAAAATTGAACAACTCTCCTAGACGGTAACAGACTAGAAATATCCTCAGCTACAATGCAGTACATAGGAGAAAAAGTAATCAGTTACTTGCATGGGGCACTGGAAATTCTGATCATGCTTGCAGATCACTTCAACAAGCTTTCAACTGCTTACTGGTATGCTAACAGGTAATACTGCAGTTTAGCCATACCCAGAACAATCAAGAGAGTCTGTAAAGAAGTTCATCCTTATGGCACAGCTTAAAACAGTTCAGAAAACTTTATCTAATCTCTGAGTATAATTAAGCTATAACCTTGAGAAGAGAACATACACCTTGGAATCAAAGTTGCACATTCTCTAATAAGAAAGTGTTAGGATAGCTGACTAGACAAGTCTTACTTGTGGGAAACACAAGTAATCAGCTTTATTTTATTTAAGTATATGCCTAAACATAAAGTTATTATAACTTTAAAAATATTTACCGTATTCTGCAGTTCCCTCCAACCTCCTAGGGCTTTAAAGTGCCTGAACTGCTCACCAAACAAGCGACCAGTAATCCTGCGTTCCAGGTATACAGTATGTCCCTCATTCAGCCTGGAAATACATCGATAAAGTCAGCACTAAGAGGATGGCAAAATTAATTCAGCTGGTCTCTTTACAGATTAATTTTAAAATACGATTTGCGTTGCATTGAACATCACACCTACCAAAAATGCTCCCATGTTTTGTTTGTTACCAAGTTTCCTGTCCAGCTGTGAGAGATTTCATGAGCAATAACCTAAAACATGGAAAAAAATGACAGATCTACCATTTAGACTCCTCTGGAAAATCAACATCAAATTCCAGCAGAAAGAAAAAAGTCTTAATGGGATCTCATTTACTGCACTATATTCCCAAAGCCAGTTAGCACTCAAGGCTCTGTAAACTTATCCATATGAATTTTATTTAGAGGACTATCACTATCCTACCGAATCTTCTTCAGAAATAATTTTGAATGTGCAGCCTGCAAGTCATAGAGCCACACTGATCAATAAAAATAATTCCTCTGGTAGCATGATGCAGATACTTGTTTATGAAATCGCATTTCAGAATACTGGATCCATGCCGAGTGACGGACTAGTACTACTTTCCCACCTAAGCAACTGCTGCAGTGCTGGGATGTTCTAAAATATCAAACAGGAAGAAAACTGTCACTCCTAGAAGGATAATAATGCATGATAAATTAAAAAGTATCCATGGCAAATATTTACATATTCTTGGGATAAGACAAGGATTTTTTTTTTTTTTTTTTTTAGCA
>JAAGAY010148136.1:88436-118617 GCA_011801015.1 Ardeotis arabs | reverse complement strand
AAAAAAAAAAAAAAAAAACCCTCAAAAGAAACCATTCTCCAGAAGTAAAGTCAGTACACCATTTTCCGGCTTCCCTCCTCTGTGCAGTGTAACTTGTGCTGCAGAGCCATTTACAGCCTACACAAAAGCCAGACTTTGACAATTCCCCATAAAGGAATGGGCTGCGTGACCTCAAGCAACTGCAGGTTTTCCTCCTCCTGTCCAGATGAGAAATCATAAATTAATTTCTGTATCTTCCTTCAATGAAAAGCAAACAAAAAAAATTATGAACTGAAACACCAGAGATTTATAAGAGAGAACTATCACTTGCCCTGGACACCAACTAATAATAGCCTCATTTCACCAGATGCCAAAACCCCATCAGTCATTTATTTTGAGTAAGACTTGGAGGCAGGATGCTGACTAACAAAGAAAGGGCAATGAGGAAACTAAATGAAAGCGACTACATGCCAAGAATCACCAGCCTAAAGGAATGAGCACCAACGACCGCAAGCCAAATTAACTGGAACACGAGTGCTAGGCAGTCAGCACAACTTCCAGAGATCAAGCATTACTTTCCACGTTGGCAGAGATCAAGACTAGCCCAGCACAGCTAGCCCATCCTGGGAGGCGACTGTCCCACGCCGGTGTTGCTCTAGGCACCTCAGTAAGGTAGGGAGAGCGACCAAGATGGCAAAAGGTCTCAAGGGCAAGATTCACCAGGAGCGGCTGAGGTCACTTGGTTTGTTCAGCTTGGAGAAGAGAAGGCTGAGGGGGACCTCATTGCAGTCTACACCTTCCTGAAGGGGAGGGGGAGGTGCTGAGCTCCTCTCTCTGGTGCCCAGCGACAGGACACAAGGAAATGGAATGAAGCTGCATCAGGGGAGGTTCAGACTGGACATCAGGAAAGGGTTCTTCACTGAGAGGGTGGTCGGTCCCTGGAACAGGCTCCCCAGCCAAACAGTCAGTGCGCCAAGTCTGCCAGGGTTCAAGGAGCATCTGGATGACACTGAGTCATATGATTTAGTTTTAGGTAGTCCTGCGAGGAGCAGGGAGTTGATTCAATGATCCTTACAGGTCTCTTCCAACTTGAAATGTTCTGTGATTGCAAGAATTTCAGCAGGAAAATAGCATTGGTGGCTCAGAGAAAAGTAATGAGCAATACAATGAAGGTACAAAGGTGGTCCATCTATTGTGGAAGAGGTCAGTTTGGAGAACACAAAATACCCAGTATGATATCAGGTATTACACAGCTGCTCAGTTAATGCTCTGTCCTTAAAATAATAGCTGTATTACAGAAGACAAGTATCAGGAATAAATAACAGCAGGCATATCCCTTGGGAGATGGCCTCCCAAGAAGTGAACTGAACATTATGAAGAATTGTTGAAGAAAAAACACTCTGTAGGATCTTAACCCTGTACCTTACAGTGTAACATAATCCTCAAAGTATGATAACTTGTCATGTCTCCAGTACACGGGAATGCTCTGCTGTTCACGCTACATCTGTTTTTTACAGAATCCATGGTTTCATTCCCTCATTGAAAATCCATACCTGCTCCTAACTTTTTCTCAGTCACACCAGCCTTGTATATTACATTTAAAACTTTAAAGCTTAGGCCATCTTAGCCTTTAAAGCACCAAAATGTTGTTCATGCATGGAACGCTTCTTAAACGGAAATAAAGAAATGTCTTAATTCTTTTCCACTTTTGTCTTGAAACTTTCTAAACAAATGCAGTAAATAATTTTTTAAAAAATTCTACAGGCTAGCACTGAAAATAGTCAATAATTTGACGGCTACAAATATAAAGCACCAACAATTAAATCTCTTTCCAAACACACTTACAACTTACTATTCCGTGGCTGCCTATCATCACTGACAGAGTTACTTTCCCTAATAGTCACACTGGGCAGGAACATACACTCCTGAGATGACAGTACGATATATTTTAAGTCATATTTTGTTAGTAAATGCTGGTTTGAGAAATTGAATCAAATCTGTCTTCTCAGTAATGTAGTTCTAGTTTATTATTTATAAATCGGGCATTTCAATAACTTTAATTAAGCAAGAACTCCATTTGTACCAGAAAGTTACAGTCAACCTAAAGGAAAGCAAAAGCGAATGGTTGCATACCAGAAGAAATCTGGCACAGTTGCGCGCTGTCATTTCATCTCTTCCAACTGCTCACTGAAGAATTAGTGTGCCCGTTACTACCTTTCGTGATTATAAAGATGTCATTTACTGGGTCTAAAGCAGATGTCAGAATATACGTTGTCTTGATGATGGCAATAAAGAGATCCAAAAAATCACTTCAGAAAAAAAAAAATGATTAAAATTGCTATGAAATTCCCATTACCTCTGGACTTCTGATAAAAATCATGACCTTGGCAATCAGCACATCTGAAACAGAAGCAAGTGAAGTTATTAACTAAGCCACCAGTAACAGGAAATCGACTAAAGCCAACAAGACATCGTCAAGAAAAGAACTGAAGACTGGACTACGCTTACAGAGAAACTTCATGGACGTTACAGACATTTGGCAGGGGCCATCTAACGTTTGTCTTTCTAATAGTGACACGTTTGCTGTCACCACTGTACCCTGTATGGGGCGTTACACTACAGCGTTAAGAAAGTGACCCCTTCTGATGAGGGTATTACAGCCACAGCATCACCACTAACAACGGCACGGCAGTGGTCACACTTACTGCCCTGCCCCACTGGAGGTGCGATGCTGGTTTTACCTCACCTCCGGAGAGGCGAGATAGAACCTCTGTAAGCTTTAGTGCTATGGGGGCATGGCTGGTGCACACATTTGTGTTCTCTCTGACCTCTACTTTTGTTCTTTCCTCCATAAAAAAATACTAACTTTTTGTTTTCATTCCAATGTAAAAATGAAAATTCTAAGTCTCTGCAGTCACCTCCAGAAGATACAAAAGCACACTAAATATACGCAGGTCCTCCTATGCATAGCAGTTACTGACTGGTCTCAACACAAATAAGTAGGGTTTTTACAGATTTTCCTTTTCCTATTCCTGTTTTTCCTGTTCTTGCCACAATATCCTCCTCTAATAGTAGACATAATCCTTCAGGTTCCTGTTTTCATGCTAATTCGGTTGTGTCCACAAACTTATGGCAATAAAACCCAAACTTTGCACCTATCTCCTTGTGGAGGAGAGGGCAGCAGGAGCAAGGCACCGAACGCTCTCCTTACAGTAACACTCCACAAAGCTTTAGGAATACATGACAGTCCACAGACTTCTCTTCTTCACAGGTTCCAGACAGAAGGAAAAATAAAAAGACAGTAAATGACTGCAAAACCTCCTCTGCCCTGCAAGCCAGAACGCAAACCCTACACAGGAAAGTGCCCTCTTTACCAGAGCCTTTCCTCCTCTACCCCGTAAAGCTATACACGGCCGCACAGACAGCGCAACAAAGCAACACATCCAGTGCAAACACCACGGCAACGATCCACAACAGATTTCTGAAATTCTTGCCTATTTATGTATTTCTTATAAACCACAGTGGTCTACTTCAGCTTTCTGTACGATACTGGGAACTGCCAACATTGGCACAAGCGTGTATTTTGCTGCACTGACAACACAGGTATCAGCAAGGGCTTACTGTGCTCCTTGGCTGCCACGTTAGACTGCAAGCGCAGGATGCACGAAGCGAGAATACACCATCTTTTATCTCTTCCACTACCAGTATGTAACATATTAATTAAACAACACTTTCCTTCAACTCTTCTCATTACCAGAACAGAATATATCACAATTTTTTATAACTTCTCCATTTATAGCACTCCCATGAAGTAGAGAACTGTTCTTCCCATTTTACAGAAGGAGACTGGGGCACAAGGCAGACTGTGAAAACTGTTTATTAGAAAATTACGTTTATGGTTGAGCTGGGAGCCGAATACATCAGTCTAATCTTAGTTCAAGCACACGCTACGTTTAGGAGGCACGGAACTGAGAAATAACAAGACCAGCATTGCAATTCTGATCAATTACGCATAGATAATTTAAGAACATTTTGTGATAACCTGCTAAGAAGCTGAATTGATAACTTCAACCCACTTGTCAGACTTCTGCATTCTCATCCAGCTTCTCTCCAACAACGGAGGAGAAGTTATCCATGGACATAGATTGACATTCCACTGGCCTGCAGGAAATCAGCCAATCATTTCATCTTACATGCTTAAAATAGCTGCAGTTTTGGACTGCTTTAATCCTCCTACCTCATCCCCTTACACACTGCCTCTCGTTTCCAAACCTCAGCCTCCAGGCAGGCACGTGGATAGGACTCCCAGACTGCTCCCAACTCCAAGGCTCTCCAGAAGGTGGCAACCATCTCTTACTCTGCAGGTAATCCAGCATATTTCTCATCCTTATTAGGGACTCTGGCCTCTGTGCTCTGCGTCTGGTTAAGTCCTCAAAGTTTACAAGTAACAGGAAATTCAAGACAGAATTCAAAACCCACAAAAGTGATTCAAGGCTCCGGAAGCCTGAGTGACTCTATGGTCTGACCTCTAAAGGTGCGCTCTTCTAAAGGGCTGGACTGGGCGTAGGGGTGGTGGCACACAAGGCAGTACACGGCCAGTAACCCGGGCTGTGTCTGGGTACGAGCCCGGGTTATTTCTGTTTATCAGAAAATGAAGGCTACATGCCATAGACTCCGCTCTTTTGCCCTCTGCTTTCTCCCCAGAGCGAAGTGGCAAGATTTAGGCTCACGTTCTCAAAACCTGAGAACACGACCGGGAACACCACCCTCCTGTATACCAATGAACAGCCCTCAGACACACAACCCTTACCCAGTCAGACACGGAATCTTAGCAAAGCCTGCAAGGCTTTTCAAAACAAAGCCATTTAAACTTTGCTGGTGAAAGAGAGCACCGCAACACTGAAACAGAACTATGTCATGTTCTTATTCTGATTTCTTTTTTTTTAAATAGGCCATTTGTCTTCGTAAAGTAGTAAGATGATGTCTGCTGATACAAGTTCTTCTGACAAAAACCTCATTTTTCATATTCCAAGTCTGTGCCGACCGACCTAAACGCAGCATTCAGAATCTGCACTGGTGTACGTTTCTGAGTGTTTGATATCACCTCTTGGGAAGTGTTCTCCTGCAGGAAATGTATCTGCTCTTCCTGGCAATATTCCAGGACAGTCGTAAGGACAGCAATAGGATTTACACCGTTATTGCACGTTATAGCTATTTCTTCTGTTGACATTCTGCTTGCCTTTAAACAGATGGAAAAAATCCGCCTGCTTAAGGGACTTCCTTTTAGCTGCCATGTAACCGTCCTCCTGATGCACCAGGACAGGTCTGAGGTAAACAAATAAAGCACTGCCTTATTCATAAAACTACGTGTATCGAAGTTGTGGTTTAACCTCAGCCAGCAGCCAAGGACAACGCAGCAACCCGCTCACCCTCCCCCGCCCAGGTGGGATGGGGAGAGAATGGGAAAGGAAGGGAAACTCCTGGGTTGAAGTCAAGACAGCATACTAGGACAGTAACGGAAAAGCTAATAAAAATATATCTATAATAATAATTATAGTAATAGAATATAACAGACTATACAAAACAAACACCACAATTTCTCACTGCCCAGCAACCCACACAGCCTGCCCCCAGCAGCGATCGGAACAGAACCAAGTGTGATCTCAGAACGATCCCGAGCTGTCATCTCGGCATAGGGACTTCCCGAGGGACGACGCGCTGCAACCCTGACCAACCCCCCTTATACGCCGAGCGGGACCTCTACGGTATGGAACGCTTCCTTTGGCCAGTTTGGGTCAGCTGTGCTGGCTGTACCCCTCCCAGCTTCCGCACCTGCACAAAACCTGGGAAGCTGGAAGAAGTCCTTGATCTCTCAGCAACAACTAATAGCATCAGTGTATTATCAACATGTTTCACGTACCAAATCCCATACTGAATCCAAAACACAGCAGCTACTAGGAAAAAAATTAGCTCCATCCCAGCCAAAACTAGGACAAATGAATGTAAGTTTTCTTTTTTTTAATTTCCTCAGGGAAACAGATTTGGCGATACAGGTGTGATTTGGGTGTGAAAACGCTGAACAGGTCCAACAGCATGAACTGGAACCGACATTTCATCCAGAATTGCCCTGAAACATCTACCAAGAGGCTTTCTACCAGCCAGACCAGGAAGGGAAGACTTGCGCTTAAACTCAACAAAGTTCTAAATTTATCTGTTTCCTTCGAAATATAACAACTAGTTCAAAAGGCACAATTTTCTCAAGAGCAGATATTGGATCCATAAGCATCAGAGAAGCTGACATTTAAGAACAAGCGAAAACCTTTCCAACACACCTTTACTAAGTCTCCTTGGCGGTGCAGCCGGCGCCTGTCCCTCCCAGGGACGTGACGCCCTGTCTCGCAGCCGTTCCCGCGGCCCACACAGCCCAACAGCCTGTCCTGTCCTGCAGCCAGGGGCAGGCTGCCGTCACGCACCGTGCACTCCAAAGCTCACAGGGAAAGGCAGATTCACAGCTCTGGCAACAATGGAGAATTCGATATTTGTGGAAAGAGTTGAAAAATAACCTAATTTAGGGCAAATCAAATAGATTTGCAGCAAAGTACCTTCTTCTCCATTTTGTATTCTATAATCAGGAAGCATCTATAAGAAAAAGGATAGAAAGAGAAGATTCATCAACCTGTCTACAAAGAAAAAACCCACGGAAGGGACCAGCATATAAACCACCTGCCATTAGGAATACAATTTCTCCAGGAACTCTGCCATGCAAGCTCGCTCCTTCTGAGTCGGTGGGGAGAGTGCAGAAGCTTCCAACTGTACCCAAGCACGATCTGAGAACACCCGATGCTAACCCCAGCGAAGGATTTACTGTTTCACTGATCCACAGGACTCTCATGTCATATATGAAAGACTGTCTGAAGCTATCACAAAGATTAATTCATCCAGCAATAAAGAGGTTTAATCTCTAATGAGTAAACAATCCTGCGTTTGTTTTTTTTTCCGCTATGTCAAACAGGGAATAATCCTGACTCTACAAGTCTCAATGAGATGAATGACATTTTCTAAATGAGAGTGACTTCCCTTTTGTTCAGGAGAATCAATCTCCCCACGTAAGCTTCAGATTACCTTCAGGTACACGTTAAACTGCAAACACCACTCTGACGTTTGGGATAAACACCGGAGAGGTAGCAAGCACTCCTGCCCAGACACACGCCTATAGCGAATACTCACGGAGACAGATGGCACATCAGTCAAAACCCTTCCCATGAACTGCAGCCAAGTAGGCAGGAGAGGCAATTATCTCAAGTCTTCATCCACAGAGCTCCAATCCTCTGGTTAGCTCATCCTGTTTAAGGTTTCCCTCACACAGGACAATACACACACATCCATCCCAAGAGAGCTCTCATTTCTGTCAGGCAGCTGTCGAGCCACATTCAGCTCAGTTGCTCAGTACCTTAGAGTGGACCCCTCCTCTAAAAACACATCTGCTCTTCCCTTTAGCCTGTGCAGATTTCCAGCACCCACAGTATCCCCAGGAAGCGTGTCCCGTAGCTCTAACACCTGTGGGGTGAAAAACCACCTCTCCTCTTTGCAGCGAGCCCTGGCTCCTGCAGCCCTCATCCGAGGTCACCCGGTTCTCATACTCCAAGCAGTAGTGAACAGCTGATTCCTACCTGGACATTTTCATGGAACTATCTGCTGCAAGTTCAACCTCCTGCTCCCAAGTGGTAACAATCAACTCGGAGATTAATGATTATTCCCCTGAAGTTAGAATTATTATTCCCCATGTGCATCTTGTACCAATTACTTACACTGAGTTTCGTTTGGCATTTTAATGGCAATCACTCCTGCCAGGTCTTCCTCCTTGTTAGCTCACATCTTTAGCATCCCCTAAACAACTTACTAGCGTCACTAAATTTTCTCATTCCCCCAGTAAGCCTATTTTCCAGGTCATTTATGAATATAACAAAGATCAGATGTCTTGATCAAACTCTGGTGGTGAACTCCTTCCCTCATGAGGACTGATCCTAGACTCAATCTCCATTTCCTATACTTTGGAACCCATTCTTTGTCCATTCAAGGACTTCTTGCCTGAAGTTTCAGCTAACTTCTTCAAAACACACTGGTGAAGAATTTGGACAAAAGTCTCCTGAGGCAAGAGTTTTGTACAATAATCCTCTTTTTACCTTAAATCAGAGAGGAAGTGGTGGTTATTGTTTTCTCAAGAAGCCTGCTAGTGGGTATCCTCACAGAACGCTTTGATTACATCTGAGAGAAACTATGTACAGTCGAAAAGCTCACAGGTATAATTAGTTTCACAGATTAACAAAACCTGACACTCCACAGGTTAAAGAGTAGGTTGTTGCCGAGTTATTTTTATTCATTGATTTATTAATAGTGAAAACCTAGTGACTACATTATAAAAAAAAAAAAGCCATTCATGACAACCTGTGGTGTCACAGAAGAACATTAACAAATGTCTACCAGCCTTTCAAGGTGTACAAGGTACAAAGAACCACCCTTACCTCTAAGCTGGCCGGGGCAACTTCAGAGAGCCTTGTACGCGGTCATAATATACAAATGTCCAAAATACATTTTTCAGGCAAAATAACAAAATAAGAGGCCATCAAATTGCCCTCTCCTTCCACAAAGGAAAATCAGACAATCAAGTAACAATAAGCACCAGGATTATTTTATTAATATTGTGTGTGATCTTTCTGATTATAGTATACCACTGTATCTACAGGGAAGAAGTGCACACTATGTCCTGTTGGAGATCTCATGCTGTAATAATTCCTTGCACTGATCCGGAAGCTGTTACGGTCTGAATGCCAGACCTGAAGGCAGGCATACAATTTCAGTGGTTTTCTACCAGATACACATTTCTAGGGTTAGTTGAACCATACATAAACAATATATCTAAATATTTACACAGATATGGAGAAGCAAAAAAAAAAAAAAAAATATATATATATAATGTGTGTATACAAATGTATATAAATAGAAAGAGTATGTGCATGTGATTACACCAGAGCATGACAGCTAATTAACACCAAGTCTCAGATTATCTTCAGGGGCAAAAATGTCCTTGGGCTAAGCAGTTTATTGTGCAGTGGTAATAACTTGCCTGTACAGCACTGGCTTACATCGTGGCGTATCCCATCACAAACTGCCTTCTTCATTACCTAGTCTCTTGAGATGTCTTCAGCACTGAACTTTAACTTTATGTCCTGCATAATGAACAGTGTCATTCAAAGGAAAACCAGGAAATTTCTTCATGACGGGCCAGGTCACAGCGAGCACTATTACCTTCAGTTAATCCACAGCCAGTGTCTTTCCACAATAGTTTTTTCATGCTAAATACAACTACTCTTCTGTTGGCAAAAATGGGTAAATAATCTTCCCTGCTAAAGCAAGAGTATTATTACAAGGGAACAGAAGCAACAATTGCTCTTGATTTTGCTGATCCTGGGACTTTGGCTTGGGTGACACTGGCTACCTGCTCCTTCACCACCCCTCCTTTTCTCTAAAGCAAGCTTTTATTACATGCCTACGTTGTCCAGGGGAGCCATAAACAGAGTCCACTAAATACATCTGCTTGAGAAATTTATACAAGATTTGAAAGTTTAATGCAACTGCCAAAACATTTTTGGAGTGCTGCGAGAATTAATCATACTACTCATTACATTTATTGATTCAAATCAAGCTTCTGGACATCAGCATAGGTGCCAGCGCTAAGAAATAAGAGGTTTCCAGGAAATCCGTATGTAAATCTAAAGTGACTGCTAGCTTTGGGAGGGGGGAAGGAATAAAAGGAAAAAAAGGAAAAAAAAAGTGTGCAATCTATATGCCATGAAATGCAGTACTAATGTAGAAAGCATCCCAAGCAGTGGATAGTTATCTAATTCTGGTTTTTATAACCAACTAAAGATGAAACTACATTCCTCAAGCCCATAAAAAGGCCAGTATTTATCACAGGTTTTACTCATAAAATACTTTTTGAATGAAATTAAGGATGAAAGAAGTAATAAGCACCTATATTCAAAGGTTGGATTTTTATTTTATATTCTTTTTTATTTTTACTTAGAAGTTGCAAATGGTTGAAGGCAGAAGGTGAGCAGCCATCTCCAGGCATGAGATCACTTGGTGCTAGGTGAGTAGGAAGAGTCTAGTCTTGCTGCTGCTGGGGTCTGTTCCACACTAAACAAGATGCTACACATCAACGAGGGAACTGGAAATGTTTGCCCCCACAGCTTACAATGTAGTTGGAAAGACTGCTCATCAAATCCACTGCACTACATCAGAGTTCCTGTAGTTGTGCCGTCACTACGATCACAGCCTGCCTCAGCTAAGTCACGCTAGAAATGACAGGACAGGAACGCTCCAGAGTTGGCAGAAACATTTTCCACCAAATAAACGGGAGCTGAATGCACCCACAAAAGACTGTCATTTGAAAATGCCGTGGAACTGCAATATAAACGTGAAAGGAAGGAGCAGGGATTCCATGTGATAGAGCTTTACCTAAGGAAGTTGTCACAAGAGGGAAAATATAATTATTTTGTTTCCTATAACTCCTACTACAACCCCCTCCCCCCCCCATGACTGAAGTGCTACCCACGGCTAACACAAGATAACAACCTGTCCAGTGTTTGAAAGGAGTATGGCTGAGCACAGTGTAACAAAACCATTTTATTTACGTCACTGAAAAACAGCATCAACAGCAAATTTAGTAGTAGTATATTTAATATAACAATGCTTTATTTTAGAGAATAATTTCAGATAATTGCTTTTCAGCTTTTTTTGTTTGTATAAACTGTATAAGGACACACTACAACACTCTTGAGAAAAATTATTCTAGGAGTTTGCTACAACTCCTGCTTTCTGAAGTAGCATTTTTACTTGCACCGGTGTGCTAATAAATAAGAGCAGCACCAACAATCAAAGACCTTTCTGGAATACCTGTGATGTCAGCTAGAACTTTTGGCACTAAAAACATCATGACAAAAAAAAGCATAAAAGCTAAACAACGTTCACACATTCTTCATACATTCTGCAAAGAACGCTCAGGGGAAGATAAAAATTTCAGAGACTACGCACAGATATGGACTTGCCATGACAATTTTAATCATCTTATTGAGGAAACATCTTACATCAAGGAAAATTAAATGTAGGTACTAATTATAACCAAAAGAAACAGAAGGAAAAGAGTTAGAAAGACCTTCACTCAAAATCCATCTCGGGTTTGCTTTCTTGGGGTTTGTTGTTAAACAACCTTCCAGTTATCTTCCTCCAACTTCAGAAACCTATACCATACCCACAAACCCCTCTGCTTTTCCCTGATGAACATAATATAACCACCACCGCCATCTACGTTTTCACCAACAAAGAAGCAGCATTAGCGCTTGTGAACCGGGTCTTGAACACAAACCCGAGCGGGTCCTGAGCACCCTCGGCTGTCTGCAACTCACGCAGGCCAACCTCGCGGCCGCTCGCTCGCAGGGCTGCAAGCCGGGCGGAAAAGGACAACCCCCGGGGGCTGCCCTCAGCACAGCACACCCCCAGCAGCACGCCCGCAGGCCAAACCCCTCCGGTGTTGCCGCTCTGCATTTCCACCGCCACAGAACAGCAACTGGCCCAGACTCCCGGTGTTCCTCTCTCAGGAAGTTCAAGAATGAAAGAGAACGGCAGATTCACCATACACATAGGCTTTGGGGTCTTTGTGCTCAATCAATGGACAAAACCACGGTAACATATACAGAAATACTCAGCTCAAAGCAGGCTGAAAATACAAGTAGCCAAAATGACTTTAAACTCACAGAAATTTTCTTGCATAACCAGTTATGGAACTGGGGTGACAATCTAGGGGAGTTTTGGCGGTTATGCTTTGGTTTTAAGCTGGACCAAGGAGGAGAAGGTAATCTCAAACGCTAAGAGCAAGAGACTGGAAAACCATTTTTTTTATTTTAAAAGAGAAAAAAAAAAGAAAAAAAAACATAAAAAGGGGACTGCCACACTTAGGACATCCACATAGTAACAACAGAAAAGAACTGATAAAAATCTGTAATTTATGCAGGAAGATCAGCCGGAAATACAGTATTTCTGGAATCTTATCTCTTTGCTCTCAGACAGCAGCTATGAACCCAAGATGTTCTCTCACAAATAAAATGGTCAGATTCAAGTTGGTCCCAGTCATGTCGCTCAAGTGCAAATTCTGGAAAGGAGAGCCCCAGCTCCTAGAGCACATTTGTGAGGACTGGAACATCTCCCTTGACAGCCCGGTCCTGGCTGTCGGAATAGGTGTGCTATTTACAATCTACAGTTAGAGACTGAACAACCAACTGAGCAACTGATGAGAACAACACGTCTCTGAAAAATCAGGGTGTGGGGTTTTTTTCCAATTTATTTTAAACTTCAGGAATAGTGTCCAGTCCAATCCAGTGGAACAGCTGGGAAATTTTATTCTACTCTAAGAAGCAAATATACAGTGAACAATACAGAATAGTTTCTGGAATTGGTTGGGATGGTTCATATTTTAGGGTGGTTCAATAATGCTTAACAGAATAAATAGTTATAAACTTTCCTATTTTTGAATGTTCTGCTTTATATTTAAAATCATAAGAGAAAAAACAACTTCATGCTACATCGAAAAGCCTCAATAACGTGACAGAATGCTTTGAGGTTTGCAATTCTGCACAACAAATACAGCTTTCATACAGTTTTAAACCTACTTAGTCTTTACAAAAATAAGTTACATGTAAAATATTAATAAAGAGCAGCCTGATGAGTTTGAATTTTGTTTTCCTGGGTCATAGCTTGGCTTTGGAAATGAGTATTATTGAGACACGCTGCTGAACATGTGACATAACAAGTAGCCTAAAACTTTCTAAGTCGATTCTACCCCCGTTTCTTTCAGAGGAAAACTTTAGTGCCTCAATAATACCTGGCTCGTTCACCTATCAGACAACAGAATTAGCTCCTTACATTTCGTACCCAACCTTTCATTAGTTCATGACGCTGAGGTGCTGCTGCTCTGCTCCTGCCACACATCAGCCAGTGTACTACTAACACACTGCCTGCCTGCCCTCCTCGCTGAAAGCACAAGTGCAATCAGAAAAACACCCACGGTATTGCTCTTGTCTCTAAGCTGGACCTAACAGGTTCATGGGACAAACCACAGCAGAAGGAATATCAGCAAAGGGAGAGTGTACTAGAAGATTACTTATTAAGAAAAAAAAAAAAAAAGAATTAAAAGAAGTTTGTGTTGTCATCTGTATATATTTAGATATCCCACAGAGAATCAATAGCATGAAAGTTAGTTAATCAAGGTGACTGTCAAGGGAAATAGATGTGAATATAGTAATCTTATGCACTGGAATTCATTACATCAGGTTTTAGACAGTAACACAAAGAAAGCTCAGGTTGTTGTACTGAGATTATCAAGAACAAACTGTAAACCTTTTACAACATTTAATAACACACACTCCCCACAGAGCAGCATCAGCAGCCTTTCAGGCAACCACCTGATGAGCAAACACTTACATGTCACACTTTGAAAGTAACTTCACATGAACCATCTGCCTTTTGTCCCTGGTTCCAGAAAAAGATTGTGTCACCAGTGAAATGCAAAATTAGGGCACCATTTCGGAGTGGTGCCATTCCTAACTCTTTATTTCTCCCCAGTACATATGATTCTGCCCTTTTCCCTCTCCCCTTCACCACACTGTGCCTTCCACCATCAGGTACCTCCCACCTAAAACGTGCCCAGAGGAACGCTGTTTGTAACGCACATGAGACAAGTCACACACTCAGCTTAATGCTTTCTCTAGCTGAGACCCTACCAGGTCCTTCCTCCTCACCTCTAATTACCCAGCATAATCTTATACGCAATTTAAAACAAACAAAAATTACTTTCTATCAGCTTCAATTAGACAAGAAAAGGCTAGAAGGGAATGCTGCCTTCACCTGCCAACCATAGTTACGGATGTCCTGGCTAGCCCCATAGCAATATTTGTTGAATTCTATATTATTTCCATTTTAAAGTGCCAAGTAACAGGATAATTGATCTCACCTTCAAGCGAATTTTTCCAATACTTAATATTTATACTCTGTTTCTGTTCTGTATCTGTCTGATTCCAGCCTCCTATCAAGGGTCTTGTTACAGTCCTTTCTGTCATTCCAGTCTGCCTCTGGAACTGCTCTAAAACCAAGTTCTAAGTGATCAAACTAACATGTGTGCTTCTTCAGACAACTTCCATAAAATAGTGTGATAAAGACAAATCACCAATACTTTTTTTTTTTTTTTTAAGTGTCTTCCCTAAATCTAACAGATAAATCAAAAATTAAATTTAAGAAAACACAGGAAATCTCACCTTTCAATGCTGGGTGAACACAGCTTCCAAGAAAAGCTCCAGCTGAATGTACTACATCCCTCCTGCTTCTCTGAGCAATCTCTTTCTTCTCTGACTTCCTCGCTTCTGGCTTGCTAGTCGGACCTTCTTCTACGTACGTGCAGAAGAATCCAAGGCATTATCCACACAGCAGCTCACTTTTTACTCCTTCTCTGCTGTATTCATCACGTTACTTGTCGTGCTGCAGGCAGTAGGAAGCCCACGCATCAGGCTCTGTGAAAGAGAGAGTGAGAATGAGCCAGGACGCACAGACACAGCACAGCGTGGTCACCTTCATCCATCCCAGTCGCGCTGCCAGAGCCAGAATATAAGATGGAAAGGGGGAACGATCGAGCAGAGCAGTCTGAAGAAATAAGACAACCCATGAATTCCAGCCACTGAAAAACTGTTTCAATAGCGTGAACACCTTCGGAAAAGAAAATTCAGAAGAGAAAGTAAGATCTGGTATTAGAAAATCAACTGCCCAGGGTAAATTGGATACCAAGCAGACGCTCAGCACACAACTTGCTAGTCTCAATGACTTCAAGGGAAGGGCCTTGTAAGATGATCATTAATCTACAGATCAAATAAAGGACCTTGCCTCCATTCTCCCCTAACCAGATCTCTTACCTTTCTAGACATTTTAGACTGGCCATTATGAAAATCCTTGCAATTTTTCTAGTAAGAGAGTTCTGCTCAGCGCACTCTTTTTCAGATGTGAAAAGCCCCCAAACCTCTTACTACCTTTCATTAATTACAGCTTAAACCCCTGTGTTTGTTCAGTAAACCCCAACTGATATTACACAGATGTCCAACAGCATGCATCAGAATACAGATAACACACTGGGAACATTTCTTGTGTATTCTCATCAGAACAAAAGTGCACTTTAACTGAAGATTAGTTTCTGGAGACATTTCAAAAATACTAAAGAAAACAAAGTGTAAGACTTGTTATGACTGAATATTAATCTTTTTTTAATGAAACTGGTAACAAACTGTCCTGGTTTTGTTTAGTGGGCACGGATACAGCTTCTGCAAGAAGCCTTTTTTCTTATATTCTGGGTGGGGAGAGTGAGCAAGAGACTGCGTAGCTTGGTCTAAAGTGGGGCTAAACGATGACAAACAAATTATGAGTTAAAATGTCTTTAAAATATCTGAAAAGTAAGCATCCTGAAAGAGTAGCAGTTTCATCCAGGAAAACCAACATGAAGCATACTTTAGTTCATTTTTCACACCCAATTAACGCACAGCTGATGACTTCTACCGAGCCGCAGCGTTCCCCCAGACACCACAAGCAAATGGCACTGGAGCACATCTGCAGGCAAACAGGTTAAGTTTGAGCCGCACCTCAAGCCCACCAGAAGCCATCACAGCAAATCAAGGATGAATTACCACACACCCGGCCCGCCAAGTGCGGCTAACGCATCCGCACGGTATCTGCTCTGCCAGAGAACACCACGCACGGAGCACGTTGAACCCATGCTTATCACAAACGGCCATTTCTTTATGAAACACCATCACCAGCGCACTGTCTCTTTCTGTATCAGGACGCTCCCACGTGAGGCACGGCTCAGACCGAGAGCAGCCCCCTCCCCGGACACCACAACAGGCTCCGCCAGCCTGGGGAGCCGCAGCGGGCACGGAAGCCTTGAGCTGAGCAGAGAGCAGCTGTACAATCAAATGCAGAAGCAGAGGATAAACTAGGCCAATATTTTTTGTTTTTTCTTTCAATAATTTTTTAATAATGAAAAAAAAGTTAAACATTTGCAATACTATTTTCTTAAACAAATAAGAAAAAGCCCTGGTCTAAACAGGCTGAGGAGAACCGCGCGTTACTGTGGCTGAAAGCCCCAGGATCACAACCCATAATGAGTTTTGCTGGTAGGAAAGAAGGGCAGAGCTCCCTTAACCACATCAGAAATTACGCCTGAAACAAGTATTCTGCTTCCAAATTACTTTAGGTCCACAACTATGCTAAAACTGCTATAAATGTTCACTAGATACTCAGGAATTGGGCCTTTAACTCTTTGTGACAGGGATGAGTTAAGACGGTTGTTTAAGGAGCTGGTGTTGAATAATAATCCTCGCTTGTTTGGTGCAAAGAAAATTAGAGCCCCTTGAACACACGTTATCCCTCCACCACTGTTTACATGCTCAAAATTCTAACAATCCTTAAGTTCAACAACAGTTCATGAGAAAACTGATCTTCCTCCTAAATACATTCAGCAGTATGGAACAGAACTTTTCCACAGCTTAAACAAGATTACACACAAACCATACAGTAAAGGAACATTTGAGAAGTGAAGTCTCACAGTCAAGGTGGGGGAAACATCCCGTTTGTAGTTACTGGTGCAGCCTTCACTCGCCTCTGAGGTACTCATTTGTCATGAAGCCATCCGGAATCACGTTCCTTGCCTCCAGAAGGCTCCTGCCCTCGGCTCAGTACCGAAGGGGGGAGAATAAAAGCTACAGCACATCCAGAACCTGTGAGTGTTTGAATTCCTAACCTAAAAAAACTCTTTGATGACAGCCTTTGTACAAAACAGGCACGTACATACACAGACGTGTATCACCTCTGTGTCAAATGTTTTACAGTTCAAAGAGGAAGATTCTCTCCCCAGGAAAGGCTGACTCTCCAAGACTCACTTTCCATCAAAAATACTCACCAATATCCTCCTCTGGTGATCAGTGCTCTGGAAAAGAAACACCCCCGCAAATTGCACAGAACCTTTTCTCCAGACAAGTGACATTTAGCCCACTGTTCCTTCGCGTCTCTGGCAAGCTTCCACTGCTCAAGTGTGCTAACTTTAGTAAAAGATTTTAACGTGAGTAAGAACTCTTAGTCAAGGACTGGGGGAGAAAAGCAGTATCAAAGAAAATGCATTAAAAAATTAAAAACAAGATCAAGTCAGTTACAATTCTCAAAGCACAGGACTACCAAATGGCCTTATTAAATTGGCTTCTAAGAAGAAAAAACAACCAACAGAAACAGACCTTCCCGGTATTTTTCTTGACACAAAGTATCTGAAGGTCTCCTTTAATTCACCAAACATTTTAGTCATTTTTACTAGCAGTAACTCATTAGTTCATTTCTTTAGCACAGTATCTCGTTGTCAGATACTGCAACAGTCTATAAAAGACAAAAAACCTAAAAACATCTGGATACCTTGTAATCCCAGCAGAACTCCAAGCTAAGACTGAATCTATAGCCACCAGCACTGCAGGCTCCACCAGTGCCCTGGGCAGAAGGCGTGTGAGGACATCCAACTCCTGTCTCTTTGGAGGAAAACACTGATTTCTCAGTCTTGCAGAAACTTTTAGATCCATCTGCTCAACTTCCCAGAGATCTCAGCAAAAAGTCTCACGTAATCAACTAAATCAACAACCAGCTAAAGACGTTTGGTCTTTAAAAAAAAAAAAACCAAACCACTAAATATTGCTGTATGACTAAGATGCCAATTACAATCTGTCAGATCCTTTCATATTTCCATTAAATACGTGTCCAGGATATAAAGGCCTTCAGTTAATTAATAGGGAAATCATGTGAAGTATCAGAAAAACCAAAGGTGGGGTCATTCTTACTAAAAGGGGAAATAAAAAAAAAACAAACACAAAATCACTTCCCAGCACTCAAGAAGGGGGGGAATCATCCATGTGCAGTATAAACTTTGCCGACTGGGGTTCCCAAAACATAAATGAAGTGATGGTAACGAATGAGAAATACACGAGCTCAGGTACAGTTGTGCCTCAGTAACAAAGAGCATATCATGTCTCATCACACGCAGTAACATTCCACACATTAATTAGAATCATTTTTAATTAGTGCTTACATTATGAAACTACTACATTGAGCAAGAATTGTCTGAAACCAAACTAAAACTCTAAAATTTCAGGATGAGAAGCGTGAAGTTTTGTCAAAGAGCATGTTTCCTACCAACTGGCTAAAAAATGTGCTCCAAACAGCAGAAGATATTTTTCTAATATGAAGGTAACTGTTTTAATGAGGATGTTTCTTATGGGAAGACGTACTATAATTTGACCAATTTCAAAGTGAAAGTTCATGAATATAAATTACAAAGAATAAACCTACACTATTAGAGACAAATTATCTCATTAAAGCCTGGTGACACTCCTGGATTCAGCTCTAACAAAACGGCACACTGCAGTACTTAGTAACCTTTAACTGATTTATTTTCTCAGGCATTATCAACTATAAAAAGGACTGAAAATTTCACAGTGTGAACGCGTGAACCTCATTTGGGGAGAAATCTAGGGTTGTTTTCAAATCTGGAAAACAAAACTTTATGGAAGGATTTACTGAGAAGAGAGCAATTGTTACTTTGCTCAGAAATATGAGGTGAATATGAAAAATAAACGACGCCTGCAACTTCAACATGGACACATCCAGACTATTCCCTTTCAGTCAGCCTCCCAAAGGTGCCTGGAAAAATACCTGAACACATGCAAAAAAACTAAACTTGATGAGAGCAACTAGGCTAACCAACTTCTCAAAAAGAGAAAGATCGAGGTAACTAGGGAAGGAGGAAGAGGCACCCCAGTCTGAGGAAGCACTGCTTAGGGTACCATAGTTTGGGAAAGGTAGGAAAGGTGGAGCCTGACCAGACCTACACTGGGAGCTATGAAGAGGTCTTCAAGTTGAAGATGAAGGTCTGCAGAACAAACCTCACCTGAGGCATCAAAGTGCAACCTGGCTCCCTCGGAGGTGGTGCTAGCACCGGCAGTGTGCGTTTGAAGGTGGAACAGGTCATATACATGGGCACAGGATCAAAAGGAGAACCTAGGTGATGGCATCCCAATGCAACCAGAGAGCAGCAGCCACAGAAAGAGAAGCATGTTCAAGAAGAAGAGTTTTCTGACTCAATTTTTATGTCTCCTATTTGTTCTCCTCTTCTTTTAGATGTTCTGGCAAGAAAACTTCCTCCCGGAACGCTGCCCACATCTCATTACTAATACATCTGCTTCATGCCAAGTCTTTTTTCATCTTAATGTAAAATCCTTCATTAACGGAAAAATGCTAAATTATCTACTTTTCTTTAGAGGTGAACCAAATCTGCATACTTGATTTCTTAACTGACATTATCAATTTATACCAACTACAAATTCCAGGTTCTCCCCACCACGACAGAGGCTTCTTCACCAATGCTGCACCACAGCCATTTAACTCCCCAAAGAATTAAAAAAGGAGGAGATCTGTGTAATTCATGTTTGATTTACAGTACCACTCAGTGCAACTACAGCAATGGATTTTGTTTGTTTGTTTACAACTCACCAATACTACCTGTATTTTCAGTCAGTACAGCTCAAACAATTAGCTAGCACCAGTATATTTTGAAATAATCTACTTAACTGCCAAAATGGAGGCGATGTTGAACTTCAGGTTGCAGAAAGGGAGCAGCTACTGCAGTAAACAGCAAGTAGCAGCAGCCAAGACCAGGCAGATCCATGATGTCTCCATTTTAACTCCAAGCCTAGAGCCGAGTTTGGTAACCACAGCTATGACCTGCTCCCTGAAGCAGAATACTGTTCACAGGACTGGTACACACAGGAACAGTCTTCCTAACCCAGTGGCTATCAGGAGACGCTGACAAACCCTCAAACATCAGCCTGGCCATTTGGCTCGAAATTTGGACACACGTAATCAGCAGGCTGTCACTTATTTCTACCTCTTACCCTCCATCTCCTCCAGTGCCACCAAGACAGATATAAATATGCTGGTTTTAAATCTATCACCTGTAACAGTATTAAAAATACATGGCGTTTTTCTGTTGCCTTGAGTCAGGTATTAAAGCAGACAATGACTGTCCCTATGAGCTGATGTATCTAAAAGTCTTAAAGCGATGAAGCAAGCTTTTCAGGATCCATCAGGATCTGCAGTCCTGTTGCCCTTTCTTTGGGTGTGACAGGAAACATTAGGAAAAATGTTAAATGCTTCGTGTCTGCTGAAAGTGACCTGTCACAGATGTGTCCTTCAGACAGAGCAGATAGCGGCACTATTTCTTGCATAAACTTGTCAAGGTCTTCACAGAGTTTACAAGTTTAGTGTCAGTGGTTTTGCTGTAGACTAGTAGGGTACAGTTTAAAAGTAACCGAGTTATTTAAGGCAAGGGCAAAAGGTGTTCAGGTGTAACTGGTTTTCAACGCATTCTACATCTGAGTATCTGCTTCTACTTTAACCTAAGTCCATTGTACATCACCTGTCCTATGTCCAAAAGTTTCAGCCATTTCTTCCAAGAACAATGAAATGCCTTACAGGCCGAGCTGTGCGATACCGGTAAGTAAGTGCAGTCACATCCCCATGTTACAGACCAACTCCCATCAAGAGCTGTGAAGCCACACACACTTCTGAAGCGGCACAACCAGCCAGCTTCTCCTCCTGCCACCCAACACAACTGCTTTTGGAGAACCAGGCATTAGACAACCCAGATTTTCTGCTTCACAAACAGCAATTAATTACAGTGCTTCCAAAGAGCACTCACAGAGGCACAGGATAGCTTGTATACATAAATACATATGTGCTTGTTTTGTCTTGCTACCTGACCATCTGAAAAACATCAAGACAAGTAAAAATTAAGTTTTCAAGAACAGTATGAAATGCACCACAAGTATATTTAGTGTTTTCCCTGGTTTCTTTGTTAAATGTACTGTCTGACAGATCTTGTGTTCCACGTTTAATATAAAACACCAAAGTGATGTCAATTAAAGTTTCTATGGAAATAAAAAAAACACACATAAACCCAAACAAACCCCGAAAAACCCCATCAACCCCAAACAAACCAAAAACCCAAACCACATTTCAAAACAAAACCCAAAATACTTTGCCCCTTGCAAGCTCACATACCCTTGTCTATAATGCCTTTCAATATGGAAACTTTTCACCAAGAGGCAGTGGATCCAAATTAGCACTGGAATTTCCTGGAGGTAGCTCCAGCCCCTCCAGTTCTGGGCTAAGTCTGAAGGTGTTGTTCAGCTGTCAGCGCTAACAAGTAAACACAATATTAAGGATTAAGAAGTGCCTTCCCACGGTTATTCCCCGGAACAACGGGTACTACGTTATCTCCCGCTTCCCAGCTGAGTCAGAGATGGCTCAGATGGCAAACAGAGCAGAGGCACAGCAGATGCCAAGCAGGAAAACCTGAGGATGTTACGCCTCTGTACAAGGTTGTTCTCTTTAATCTGACAGTTCTTTGACTTCCGGACGTTTTATTTAAGCAACATCACAGGTGGGAGCTGTTTAATGACTCAAACTTTTCTATTAGTCCAAGCACCTGATTTATCATACACATTTTTGACCATACTTGCATTTAATCTGATCTATAAAGTCAACTGCATGCAAAGAAACAGACAGAACTTTAACTTCAGGGAGAAAACATGTCTGAAAGCAATAATCAAAATAAAGATTATTAAAATTGCCCTTAATCGTGAGTGGAAAATAAAGTTTCTCAACAGTTCCCACTACCAGCAATTAATACATTCTGTATTGAGTCGATTCACCCGGCTGAGAGAATCTAAAAATATACCCGTGCTAAGGAGGATGATTTCTCTGTCTGCTGCGCAGACAGCTTTTCTGCTCGCTGTCTTAAGGGAATCCTTTGCCTGGTGCCTCCACATTTCAGATTCAAAAAGAGATTTCAAATAATTTTCTGGCATTTCTCCCATATTAAGTATGCCTAAGTCAATTCAGCAGAGAAATGCCAGATTTCACATAGTTTCTGAGTGGGTGGGATTGACAGTACTTTGCTAACCCCCCTCTCCCTCTCTCTGCCTTTATTACAAATAATTTTAATACATATTTTCCTAACAAAAATTGATTTTGTCAACATATCCAGTGGGCTTACAATACAGCTATTGTTGCTGGAAATGTCAGTCCTTCAACTGTGATTCTTGATGTAGCTCTCGTAGGATATTCAGAAATAGCCAAGTAAATTTGTTCTTTCTATCTAAATGTCAGTTTAGGTATAAAAAAAATTAAATATCATGAATAGAAGTATGTGCATTGTGTATCTAATATGAAGACTTGGATAAGAAACAGAATTAAATCTCTTTCACAGGAGACTGCTCTACCTAACAGTGGAGGATGTCAACAGCCCCTCTATAAATGGAAATGTATATTAGAGATAAAAATATATTTACAAGACTCGTTATTGTCATCATAAAACCTAAGAACACGATGAAATCAAGACATTGTATTTTAAAATACAGTAAACCAGAAACTATTGCATCTCTAGCATACTGGATATTTTAAAGGAAGAGATAGTCACTAAACAAAAATGTATTTTATACCTATAATATAAAAACTGAATTCTTACGAGCCAGGCAGTTTTCAGCAATTCTCCATCTGAATCCCTCCACAAAAATCAACAATGCCTCAATTATGGAAACTGAAAAAAATACTGGAGAAAGGACAGGTTCTTTGCACGGCTAAGTAATTGGTTATAAAGCTGGGAAGCAGAAGGTCAGATTAAACCGTCTAGGTTTCCACTGGGATTCAGCTCACCGGCAGCACATTGCAGACAGCCGAGCTAGGAGCTGTGCTGTTCAACAGACTCAAAATTAATGTTGGAAAAGAGGGAGTAGGAAGGTGACATCCTGTGGGTGATACCAAGGTCTTTAAGACAGTGAAGATAAGGACCACCTGTGAGGATCTGCAGCTGGACCTTCCATGTTTCAGGGATGGAGCAATCAAAATGATAGATGGAATGCAAAAGGAATAAACAGAGTGACCTACCTGGGGAAAAACAACAGTTCCAAACAAACAAAAGGCAGTGGATTTTCCTCCGTGACCTGTAAATAGGCTGGGGAACTTTGCTAAGAGATACAAAAAGCTTACATGGGTCTAAAGAGGAGACTCAAAAAGGTATACGGGAGAAAGACCCCATGACTGCACCCCTGGCTCCACAGCTGCCTGGCCGTACAGAGGTTGTGAGAATTTTCTGAGGCAGTTTTATTATGTGCTTGATCTAAACTCATACTGCCACAGGTATCTGCTTTTCAAGTGAAGAACCCTAAAAATGATGGAAAGGCACAAAAATCAAGTAGCATCCAAGAGAAGCAGAGAAGAACCCTCCATCTTGAGTTGAAAACAGCTGTGAGGCAACTGCAGCGTTCAGTATGAAATGTGAGTATACAAACTGCGAACGTAAGAAGGGGAAAAAAGTGAAGATCATACTCAGCCTTGCAGTTTTCCTTGGTCAACCTCAACCACTGGAAAGAACATTAACTGGAGAACTAGTTTGTGACTCCACTGGTGACTTCCACCACCACCCCGTGTGGCAGGATCCACACAAAGGCTCCTTGCCACAGCCGTGCTCCAGACTGATGCCCTCCGACTCCTGCAAGCCCAAGCCCTGCTCTTTAATCTCTGCCAACTCCTATACCTGGTTTCTGCTCCTAAAACACCCCCCAACCCTGCTCCAGTCTTCACCCAAGTGCAGTGTAAACTCCTTTTGGACTGGCATATCCCCTCCTCTGCTTGGTCAAAGTAATTCCCCGTTCACACCAGTAATCCCTGGGCCAGAACATCTTCACACAAGTCAGCCACAACAGGTTGGCATACGCATGTGAAAAAATAAATGCTAAGTACCTGTGAAATAAAGACAGGTTACCTGGGGTGTAGGTTCTTCCCTTTCAGGATACCTGGCTCTCAAAGCCCAGCATCTAAACTCTAGGCTCAACTGAGACTAATTAATTTGCTGAAGATTAAACAGAGAGCTTTGAGACCAGAATCAGACTTGAGTCTTGAGTACTATTTTAATTGCAAAGTATCATCTCCACAAGCAGATTTACTTTTCTTGGTTCTACTCTACTATCAATAACCGACCTGAAAGCTCACTGTGTGCTCCAGTAAAACCATCCATATTACCAGTCACGTGCCTATGTTTGCTCTTTTGTGTATTTGAGCATCTCTGTGTCAGAGACGGTTTTAAAGCCTTTACAAAATATGTAAATAATTTATTTGCACATCTGACAGAGTCCACTCTGGTCATTTGCTGTTTCGCATTGCATATTATTGTACGCGATCCCCCACCTAAATTAAGCGATGTTGCCACTGGCCGTACGAATGTCTGAACGGCCAGTAACACCAGCTCTAACTAGGACTTTATTTAACAGCACACGCTCTTGTTTGGGCACAAATACCCTGTGCCTGCGTGAATACAGATACCCACAGAAGGAAAACTTGTTCTCTGAATACTTGCTAAAACAAAAACACACCACAGACGCTCGCAAGGAGCCTGAGCATGACTGATAAGAAGGCAATATAAATCTCCGGCATAAATTTGCCAACCCAATTCTAAACCATTCAGCTGATTCTAGCTGTAGATTACTGATTTTCTCCAACCACCCACATTTTCATCTTCTGCTAAATATATCCGTTCACAGATCAGTAAAGAAGCGCTCCAAGACGCCTAAACTTCAATAAATCACAGGCATCGATTTAATCTCGCAGAAATGAAGCTTCCCGTTGTCCTTTTAAAATAAACAAGGAGGACACAGAGGCCTGCACATAATCACTAAATTACAAAGAGCAGATGTGAAGCATTAACAAGGAAATGTTCATGCTGGCAAGCAGAAAACGCTATAAACCAGCACGTACTGTACAAAGGCAGACTGGCTTTTAAATGACTCATACTTACGAGATTACAAACAAGGAGGAACAGAAATAGAATAGTTCATTTGCCTGGGCCTAATACACTTTCGTTACTTTAAATTAACTGCTAATAATGCTATTCCTTTCCCTTGTCTTTTTCCTTTTGACATCTTGGTCGAAACGCCTAATGGAGGGGAAATGACTACAAACCCTACACAATTTATGCCTAGGCATTTACCAATTGTAAATTCATTATTAGTGCAAGCACTCCCTTCAAAATACGCAGTCATTCCTCCGCAAAGAAAGCGTCTCTCTCAATACCCTGTAAAACACGTTACCACCCCATGTACGTATGCATACGATGAATTTTTTTCCTCAGTTTTTCAAAGCAGTTCTCTGGGGTTTCCATTCCACTCATCCCATCGTAAGGCCTATTTCTCACTCTTCATCGAGACAGAGAGAGGAGAAAAAAAAAAAAAACCCACAAAAAACCAGGAGTGGCTTCTTGCAGTGTTACCAAAGGAGGCTGTTCAACGGACCGCTGAGTGACCAAGCCACATCATCACCCAGGACAGCAGAGATGAAGAACCACCAGCAGAGCAGGACGACAACAGCTAAAATGCCAAGTGGCAATTAAAAAAATCAGTGTACTCTAAGACTTTTTGGCAGGTATGGTGATTTTTTGGAACAGGCTTTTTAACCCTGGTGCCGACACTGCCTGCCTCTCACACACACACACACACACACACTTTCCACTCACAGGCCTACCCTACAAACATCCCCTCATATTTCAAGCAACTTGATGGTTTGTTGTCCAGGGACAGTACAATTGGCTCAACTGCTGTTGTACACTGAAAAATGCCATCTTTGCTTGCAGGAACTTACATATACCCTAAGGTTCTGAAACTGAATCCACTCGAGTAACACAAACTTCAACACAGTGCATAATGACAGAAAAAGGAGGGGGAAAGGAAAAGAAAAAAAAAAAAAAAGACAAAAACTGTGGGTCAACAAGACACAGCACCCAGAGGAAGGAACAAAAGAAGGTTAAGGGGCTCACATATCCTTGTTTGGCCCCAGGCCTGCAGCGATATGAGCAAGTAGGCAATAAATCTTCAACTGAGGACTGCTGCTAGGGCTGACTAACTCTAAGAATTATGCCCAAAAGAGGAGTATTTTGGTGCAGACAACACACTGCACCTTACACTTTGGAGGAAGCTATTAGTGAGGGAAGAGAAAGGGCCACAATGATGCCGTGACTTGGGTTCCAAGAAATGAAAAACAATTTCACCTGTGCATGAACAAAATATCAGCAAGATTCATTGCCGAGCACTCATTATGACCATCTCGGCTTAACTTCGTGATAGCACCGGGGACAGGTTTTCTTCCCCCTTTCACTGGGAGGGGGAAAAGGGGAGGCAGTGAACGTCTAGTTTCTCAAGATTTCCATTGCTGGAGAAAGCAGCACACTCTTTGGTAAACTCTGCCAGCGATTATTGAAACATAACTGTTACAAATTCAGGTTTGATTTGCACTCGGTTTCTCTCGCTATAGATCCCACCTCAGGCCTCCTACCAGACTAAAGAGTCCTTCAGCGCCACAGAATCTGCAAGTGCTTTTGCATCAAACACTTCACGTCTTTTTTTCTTCCAACTAAACAGACAATTCGTCTTTCTCTTGCTGCAAATCAAGCATCTTCAAATAATTTCTGTGATTCTTTCCTGCACCAGCTCTATTATCTTTTTGCAGTGTCGATACCCCCCAAAAAATACACAAATTTAGCCAGCTGTAGCCTTTAGCCTTACTATCCAAAACAAACCAGCCTATTAACAGGTGATTATGTTTCTTACTCTTCGTAAGGAAGAGCGTCGAGGCAGCTAACCTTGCAGAAAGCAGCCGAGAGCTGGGGAAACATTCCCTTTATGAACCTGAGGAAGCAACAAATGGAGAAGACAGGCTGCAGAAGGTAATCAGAAGAAAAGAGCAGCTGGAAACAAAAGCTGAAGTAAACACCCTGTTTTGTTTAACGGTTTAATCACACTTATATTGAAGAACCACCATCTCAGCCAGAGCCCAAATTTGGCACTTGTGAGAAACTCACTGACCTGCATTGCAGAAATGCATACTCATTCCTCCTAACCCAAATACTTCTATTCAAAATCCAATTTTAACACAGTTGTTAGAAAATCATTATTCATGTCCAAATTTCTAAAAAAATTTAAAGTAAAATGGCAAGAAAGAACACAAGAAAGCAGCCTCACACCTGCGGTTAATTTTATAACTCCACTTCAATGCCAAGATTTTTATTTTGTTCAAGGCTAAGGGAGCCTGAACACTTCATATTTCGGTGTTTCTGCATCTACTTTAACATCTAACCTCAAAAAAATGCAGAGAATCACGGTGGCACCTGTATTATTCAAGGCACATTTGCACTATTAGCAGAAATGCACCGTGGCATTAAAATTAAGACTTTATATCAAGATGGAAGATTTCCAAAATCACTTTTTTAATCTTTCCCATCCACTTGACAGGGAAAAAAAAAAAATCACTATGAGCACAGTAGTAACAGAACATTCTACCTGTACAAGGAGAAGAATCAATATACAAATGAAAGCAATGGAAAACATTAAAAAACAAATTACAGAAGTTTTTAAGTGCTCTACACACAAAAAGTTTTCTACAAAAAGGCTTACAGGGCAATAATTTTAAGGGCTTAGACTATTTATTTCCCACAGAGGTCACTGGGATTCTTTGGCACACTGAAATCACTATGCATCTGACGAAGCACAAGACGACAGGACCAAGGAGGTACTGTGTTCATCAAGCCCATGCCCATGAGCTTCATGCAATTCTTCCACAAGGCACAAGAAATGTAGTGTTTGAGATCACAAACGGTTCATAAACATCCCCTTTTTATTACTAGGTATCAAGAAGAATTACAAATTCACTCACGAAATTACCCAGGTTGAGCCCTGATATGAGTATTCCTGAAGCAGAAAATAGATGTTAACTTAGATTTGCTGGAATACACTGTGGTGTTTGAAAGAAAAGGCTTACAAACCACCTGGGAGAGCAAACGTCTGCACAATCTACCTAGAAAGTACCTGCAATAAAGGACATTTACCTTCAGGCGGACTAGAAATCAATGCAAAGAACTGCACAACCAGCCGGCTCAGTTCTGTATCATCTGCAGACAAAAACGTCCCATGGGTCTACTTTATCCAGCTGTAGAAGGGTTCCAGGAAAAGCCGAGGGGTTTAGCTGACCGTGTCCTACACGCAGCTAGAGGAGCACGTGCTACAGACCCTTCACACCAGTGGCAGGCTGGACGTCAGGGGATTCAAAGAGAGCGGTCTCCAGAAGCGCTTCTCTGCCAACCAACAATATCGATCTGTCAGGCATCAGGAAGGAAGGAGACACATCTACCAGCCCAGGGTCAAGCCTCCCTGGTGCAGACAATCACGTATCCTCTTCAGTGACCAGCTATGAGGCCTACGATAAAAACAGTTACCGCAACTCTTCCTCCTTCCGCACAGCAGCCTACTTTTTAGAAGTTAACAGCGAGCTGCTTGCTATTGCTGAAATAGGTGAAGTAATCACCGTTACCCTTTGCCAAGGGCAATTTTCACAGTCACACTCAACCTTCTTGTGAATTAGGTGATAATTATATTATTGTTTGCTTATTTATGTTTTTCTCTACTTATTTCTGTTAGAATATTACCAGCATGAATAATTCAACAGGGTAGAATGGTGGAGTTCCTAGCAGACAGGAATAGCAGACTGACACATTCCCACTCCAGGACAAGGCTTTTCTTAGATCAAGTGCATCCCCAAATGACAGACCAGCCCAGCATCCGTGACAAGCATCACACCGGGGGGCAAGGAAGAGAGCATGGAGCTTTTAGTTTCCACTTGACCAGTCGGAATATTAATTCCTGTGAAACTAGAGGCAGAAGCAGCCTCTTACTCACACAGAGCCCACGCCGGGTGGGTAACACACAGGCAGCCTTTGAGCTCCAGACACGAGCTGCCCCTTCCCACTGTACCTTTTTGCTGTCAAACGACTGCAGAAAGCAAAGGTCCCCTGCCCCAAATAGGCTTTGGCTAGGAACAAATCCATTTCTCTGAATTCTATTGCTCACAGTGACCCAAAGTGTTACTCTTCTTCCTTCACACGGGAAAAAAGGAAAAGGATGTGCCTTACCTGTGTTGCTACCTTCTGCTTCGCCCTGCCTCTGATCAACCAGGCATCCAGACACAGACACGAGCTCCCCACCTCCTTTCATCTGCTGTATCGCTCCCTTGGAATTTGGTGGCTCGCTACAGCACCATGAAGTTTCTGAAGTTACACGTTTCTACGCTATCTTCCCTAAGAAAAGCCTTAGAAGACAGACAGAATATGTGAACAACAGAATTTGACAGTCAGCAAGTATTTCTAATACCCCCTAATCAATACTGCAGCCAGTTCTGCTCAGCTGAACAGCGTGTGTCTGTGCCAGATCAAACGTGGATCCCAGTCACAGCACCGGCCTTATTTACACACCACTGAGGGAACAGGTACTGGGAAGGAAAGCCTTTGATACTCTGTACAGCCTGGGTACTTCCTTAATGAAATGAGGGATGCTCCTGTTAGACAGCAATCCAAACAGGTTCAAGATTACTGACAAAACTGAAAAGGCAATAAAAATATAGAACCAACACTAAGAAACAGCAGAATTAACAGCGAGGAAGGGAAGATTAAAGCATAGATCCTTTTATTTCTACAGATGGGAGCACAGAGAAGCACATAACGTCCTATCTGCTATTACAGAAGTTTATTCTTAGCTACAGTCCTGCACTGTGCTGTACCCTTCTGGCTACCGAATCCAGCTCATGGCTCCTCAGATCTGTCCAACGCAATGTATACATTAGAGATCAGAGACAGCTTTAACGTGTCTTGAAAAACTATGAAAGAAAAACCTCTAACTTTGTGCAAACCAGGCCCTCTGCAGCTGCGCCTGCCCGTCTCTTCTTGGTGTTTCCTCTCAACGTCATCGCAGAAAGGATCTTTCCAGTATCATACCTTGGTCCCACCACGCTCCTCAGCATGCCAGTGCGAGAACCACACAGCCCTGTGGCAAAGCCTGCATCAGTCTGGGCATTTTGCCCCCAGTTAAGTCATACTGGCAAATACAGCAGGGAAGGAAAAAAAAAAAAACCACCAACAAACAAA
>JAAGAY010148136.1:40773-79559 GCA_011801015.1 Ardeotis arabs | reverse complement strand
AGGAGCACTGGCATATGATGGAAGGGGAGAGCAGCACCCATTTGGTGGAAAAAGATTCGACATTTCAACTCTTTTCTCAGCAAATCTTTCAGCCTGACTCGCTGTCAGATATTCATGCTGTTATATTGATGGAACCTTAAAAATCCATCCCTAACTAGCTGCAGAAACAGTTAGCTGAATAAGAACAAGACTGTCATATACCAAATAAAATCTCAGAAAAATTGTTTGCATTTTGTAACAGAGAAGAGAATTAATAACCTCCAGCATAGCGAGATTTAAAGAAATGAATCCTTTTCAAGTAAAGTGTCAGTATCTATCTCCAAGTATCTTTTTTTGTTCAATACCCTATTCTGAGGAGAATTTAAAAAGCACTTTCACTTAATTCATCTCTCTCAATAGTGAGAATGTTTCACTGCATAACTCGATCCAGAAAAACCCTCTGAAGTTAATACAAAACCTTGGCTATTCTACTGTCTCTAGAACGTAAGCATCCTGTCCTTATTTTTAAGTTACAAGGGAGTTAGCTTGACATTTGGAAAGCCAGCTTAATGAATTAGACCGTAGGAACCAACAGTATTTGTTGCACAGCTCCCAGATTTAGGGGCTAAGCTAACAAACAGCAAGCTTAAAAGGCTCAAAATACGCTTTTACTTCAAGACAAGGCTACTCACCACACCTCTGGAATACAAGATTTTCGCTGCCAAAATTCAAGACCTAGCACCGGAATGGAAAACATACATACTTCCGGCTTTATTTTATGGTTTTACATTCTACAGCTTTTATTAAAATGCTAACAATCAGAGACAGAAAGGACGGACTATTCCCGTGAAAATCCCGCTCCAGCCCATACCCCCGAAAGAAACCCCTGCCTAAACACGCCCCGTGTCAGGCCTTCCGGGCTACAAGGCAGCACGAACCAAACCCACTACACAACGCTGACCACAGCACCGGATGCTACCGCTCATCGGAGTAACGGCAGCAAGTTTTACAGGTGGATAAATCCAAATGACCACTGCTCTAAAATACTGTAAACACTGTAAACAAAGAACTGTCACTACAGCCCGCAGAGACTCAATTCTGACCTGCAGCCTTTCCTCTCAATTTTAATGGTGAAACTTTGCGTTTAGGGTCTGAATCCATCCCTAACCCTATCCTCAGCAAGAGGAAACCAGGCTGCAGAAGCAGTGGAGCACCTGGTTCCAGGCTCACATGCTTACAGCAACTGGAGTAAAATAAACATGTAAGTTAAGGTATTATGAAAAGAGAAATAAATTAATAAGTCGCAATACCTTCCCTCCTCCTACAACTTGTATTAGAAAGTAAGGTGAATCCCAGTACGAACCAGTGAAGAACCTGCTCTAAGCAAGCATACATAACACTGGACATCCTCACTTGAAGAGTACAAGAAACACAGTTTAATCCTACCACATAAAATCTGACATCACCAAATCCGATACCTTGCTTAGCTCAACCTCCCTGTCCATAGGTCTGACATTAAGCTTTCACTGCAAACCTCTATTTTATTTCTGAGACAAAATTATCTAGTGGCTGGAGTCTGTAACTGGGGAAGAAAGAAGAGGAGGAAAAAGTCACGCACTTGCAAAGCTGGGAAACACCGAACAGTGGTATTTTCATGTCTTTACTTCAGACAACCCGCTGCCATTGATCTGAGTCTTTCAACCTCAGGGGCATGATTTAGCCATTTTAAATGAAACCCAAATAATCAGCAGATCAAGAAAAGCTTCTCATACAAACCTAAGTCATGCCGCTGCTGGTTTTGATACAGCTGCCTCGTCAGTTAATCCATTACACGCCGCTTAGAGTCAATGAACCCAAACGAGCCTTTCAGCTCCTGGCTCGAGAAATCATTCAGGTCAGATCAATGCTCCCCACCTCCCTGACCACAGGACTGAGGTGCAGAAGCTCGTTCCATCGTTGTTGTTTTACTTTTGGAGTGAATCAAGGCCAGCACATCTGCGACAGGAAGCATGATCTCCAAAGCCATCCTGCCATACCACGCACCATCACGTTACAAATGATGCAAAGGCAAGAAAATCAATTCCGTGAGCACGCTTTGGGTTACACCTGCCAATAATACAGGCACTCAACCCACCGTGTTCTGCAGATACGTCTATCTGAAAGTATCTATTAGCATCTTCTCTTGAAGTACACATTTTGTAATCAATCCATGTCTCTGCATGTATTAAAATTTACAGCTCCTACTACCTATAGACTGATTGAGAAAAATAAAGATTTCTATGCAGGTGAAACATGTTCCAGTACAAATTAAATCCTTAAGAGCGATAGTTTAAATTCACTATATAGCAGTTGACTTCTGAAACTCTTGACTATCTTTTCTTTCTGCAATTAATACTGGATTACATGCTATCAAGACCGTAAAAATCCTTTTCTTCACAAAACCAGGATGCACTAAGAGAACATTCCAGTGTATTTAATTCCTGCTTCAGCAATTATCACGTAATAAAGAAATTCAAGAAGCAGTTATGTTTCTCATAACAAATCATTCAGACTCCAGCTTGCCACACTGCCATTTGTGCGTTCTTTTCCCTTTTTCCCTTGAAATTTTGCCCCTATAATACACTGGTCCAGAAATTTAATATTTAATTTTGTTTTACTTCTGTATAAAGATGCACAAGAGTAGTTAGACCAGATTTATTTTACTTTCTAGGATGCTACACCTTCAGTGAAAGTCTACTGGTGAATGAAAGAACAAGTAGAGAAAAAGGAAGAAAAACTGCACTAAAGTGCATAAGAGAAAAATGAAAATAACAGACTAAAACGAACAGCCATCTCATCTATCATCTGACATTTTATTACGCAAATGACAAGAATGCCAAGAAATAAGAACAACAGGACAACGGACCACAACTGTACCACAGGCAGGGCCAGCTTGTTCAGGAAGCACAGGCATCATTTATTTCCATGATTACCTCTGCCTACTTTTAGACATTTTTTTTGTCTTGCCTCTGTGTCCTAATTGAACATCTCCTCCTCCTCCAGCTATTTCTTTTTTTTTTGCCAAAACAGTAGAGATCTACCTTCCAGAACAGTTTTACATCTAACTTCGCACTTTTTTTCCTCTCTTTAGTATAGACATCCAATTTTTACAGATCTTCTAGATTTCCAGTATCTTTTGCTGGCATTTGGTTTTGCCAACAGCTTGACCATTGACTTGCATTACTCATTCACTGCATCTCCAAAGGTTTTTATCTATAGTTGATGTCCAGCAGCCTTTCACCAAGTGCATTTCTGCGGATAACGTTTGTCCAAGTTCAGTACCCTGCACGTACCCCTCTGATTACATCCCATTTACTTCGGGCTACTCTTAACTACTGAAAATCCTCCTGAAGTCTAAGTCTTGAAAACACTTCCATCCCTTCCTTCCTTACACTCAGTATCGAAAAACGTAGCAAGCACATTCCAGCAGGAAAGACGTTAATTAAAAAGCTGAATAGGGCTGGAGCAAAGATGCTATTCACCATATCTTTGCTGAACATCAGCTGTGAATTCCTGATGAGCACTCTGAACATTTTCAAGAAGTTGTAGGCTGTGAAGAAAGCCAACAGTAGTTTCAGCATTTTTTCACCCCATGCTTCCTTGCCGCAAGTCAAGATCACTGGTCCTCTTCATTATCTTATTACAATCTAAGAATTTGGGAGGAGAAGCAATTTTTACGTCAATTATAAAGCTTCGGTGACTGAAAACTCCTGACTGCATACACTTGGCAAAACTGGGGATGCTGGAAACAAGCTGAGGAATAAAGGAAAGCAGAAAGTCTGGCCCTTCCTGGATGTGACTGTACAAAGGAGAAGCTGAGATTTTCCAATTCAGGAAAGGAATCCCAGTATGAATACTGGGGCAGCTTCATAAGGACCTAAAAATAATTTCCTTTTAAAGAAACCAAAACACATCAGCAAATGACTCGGCTACGGTACAAAATACATTACAAGTAGCATGGGAGGTAACATGCAAAATGACAGTATCTTAAGCACTCTAGACGTGGAGACAAAGCAAAGTACTAATGACTGCCTAATGGGGAAGATAAATAATCCCGTATGCGAGTCTGAAATGCTCGTACATTTTTAGTGTCATTCTTCACAAGTATTAGACACGACCAGATATTTATACCAGCTAATCACAGTTTAGAAGCTCAAGTCCCAAAAGCGGGGGGAAAAAAGACAGATACGGAATATTAAGTTTATTAAGCATTATTCAAATCAGCAGGGCTAGGTAAAAACTACTTTTAATTATCTTAGGAACTAGCAGAAGTAAACCTCAAACTAACTGAGGACTCAGGATGTCCCTAAGGACTAGAGAAAGACAAATCTAGGACCAGCTTGAAAATGTGAGAAGGACGCACTCGAGGAACTGGAGATAAGTCAGTTTAACCTTGCTACCCAGAAAAATTCCAGAACACATTATTAATCCATTTACAGGCACCTAGAGGATAATAAATGGGTAGCAAACAGCCAGCATGAGTTTGTCAACTACAAATCATGTCAAACCAACTTCTTCTCCATCTCTGACAAAGTAACTCGAGTAGTGCATCAATATGAAATGTCTTCACTAAGGCTTCTACTAGTGATGCGACGCACACGTTCTTCAGAAGAAGTGAAGTTTCACAATTAGGTAAAAAGGCACAACAGTAGCTTTTAAGGTGTTCTCTTTAAGGCTGAAGTATGTTTCAAGCGCTGTTCTGAAGATGTACGTCCTGTGTTCTTTAATATCTTCACTAATGATTTAGAAGATGAATTATAGACTAGACTTCGAAAAATATGCAGAAGATTATGATGAAAAGGGTAAAAATAACTCTGGAGAACAAGATACTAATTTGAAGCTATCTTAGGAAGCTGGAAGAAAAGTAAAAAAATCTTATCCAAACAAGCCAATAAACCACACAGGAGAAGTTACATCGGAATCGAAACCACATTTTGGGGACCCCATACCAAGGGAACGATGCTGCTTGGAGAGAATCTTGTCTGTAAGCTGCTAACTCCAGGTGGAATGACAAAGCAATACTGTGGCAACTCACTCCGGGCAAACACCAGCAGGAACAGGGCACACGGTAAGCAGAGGGGCAGCCTCCATGTGGTACTCATAACCCCTTACCTACAGTACGCATCCACATCACTGCACTGCATCACAAAACACGGCACCGATTAACTGGAAAAGTGCAGAGGACAACGTCAAGAATAATAATTAAAGAGCATACTAAAGAGATGAAAGAAGAGAGTTTGTTTCTTCTTAAAAAAAAACAAAATCTCACAGCAGTTGTGGCACTTATATAAAGGTTACTAAGAAGGAGAAGAAAAACCAGCCCCATTCCTGGCTCTTTTGGGCAAGAACAGGCAGGAACAGGCTCCATTTCATGAGAGATTATGGAGGCTGGAGTCCAGGCAAAACTCTGTGCACAAGGCACCTGGAGAGCTGGCAAATATCTTCCATAGGAGCAAATGGAGGCAAACATCTGTCAGTGTACTTGTTCCTGCTTCCAGATAGGGAGGCAAAGGATGATGAACTCCTGAGGAGCCTTCCAGGCTTAAACTAAGGTAACTCCATGTGATAAAAGAGCACTTGCTTTCAAGAAAGAGAATACGTTAGATTAACGTACACTACCGTACTCTTCTGTCGCGATTCCAGATTCTGGGACAAGTTTAGGAAACCAAAACCCCTGGGACTGACCAACTGCGTGCTCCTCCATCACTGACAGCATTAGCAGCCTGTGATGCTTCCCCCTTGCTGCATCCCTAACCGCATTAATAACTTCAGGCTACTCCAAAAATATCATATCCCTACCAAGATATTTCCTACAGAAACTTAGTGGAATGTATGTGATTTGACAAGAACGAAAACTTCAGAGGAAAGTTAAAAAAAGAAGTTAATGTATTCCATTTAATTTAGCATGCTAATTATCAAATTACAAGCAGACGCAAATTTAGGGACTATATTTAGAGAAGAAAACCACTTGTTCCGATGTGGCGATAATGTAATGATTTTCCTCTACCCATTCATTAGTTGTCATGGGTTTAATTTGTTTGCTTTCTTCTGTTTATTTTGCTAGCTCTGCTAGTTGTTGCTTCATTTTGTCTCTGCCTCAAACAGTTGGAATTTTGACTGCAACACAGAACAAAGCCTTGCCTTTTAGTGTGAGTTGAGAAACTATCTGAAACTGCATTTTTGGTTTAAATTGAAAAATGAATAATTTGCCTGGAGCTCTTTAAGAGTAAGAAGGCACAGACCCCAGAGCACATCAGGATCCCTTTTAAATAAATCCAACATCATTATTAGTAGAAACCCTTGCCACTACCTAGAAGACTTTCTATTACAGAGTTTAAGAGAAAAGCTTAACTTTTCTGAACAGTTACAACCGTTCATCCTCTCTTGCAAAGACAAAGCAGTCTTTTGAAATGGGAAACTATAAAGAGTTTTATTTTCAATTAAAAAAATAAAATCCAATATATGGCCATATAAACACAGAGGCCCAGAACACACATTAGTACGGGGGAGGGAGAAACACCAGCTCCCAGCAGTACAGGATAAGGCTGTTCTTACAGAAATGCACTCAGACACAAGGATGTAAATAACCCAGCCTTGCTGGAGCGAGCCCTTTCTCGTTTTCTGGTCCGTAAATAGCAAACATCCCTCACTCCTCCCTCGCCTTGACTCCTGTCTGGCTCCGGGAGCTACGTCGCATAAATGAGGCGTCAGTAAGCCAGCACCATGGGAAGCCAAAGAAATGTCAGCTCCAAAAAACAAAACTGTGATTGCAGCTTCACTTCACTTGTCCCTGAGCACAACTTCAGGTGACAACCGTGTGAACAGAGGAGAATATTCACACGTTTGTACAAAGAAAGGGCAATAAAAAGAGCAATGGCCTGAAGGGAGGAAAATAAAAGTCATCATACAGTTTTGGACCAAACAGTGAAAAAATACTGAGCCTCAGTGCTGTAATTAACTCTATCATCATCCACCTCCCAGTGCAGGCCATTAAAAAAGGAGAAAATGTTTGCAACCTTGCGCCCATCACCCAGGCTTGCCAGGATCACTGTCAACACACCAAAGCTTTTCACCAGAGCAGATCTGGGAAACAAAACGAGACACAGGTATATGCACGAAGCTCTTAAAACATACGCAGGATTTTCTAAAAGCAGCTAAGATCACAGGATCAGAAAGTGAAAGCTCAAGAAATAACACTAAGTTTGAAAACACCTACAGAAAGTTAGTTTTTATCAGCATCAAACCTTCGCGTGTATTTTATATAATGCTTTTCTTCAGATGTTGGGCAAGGGAGACAAGAAAAAGAAATTGCTTTATGGCTCACAGTCTGTTCCAGATAAATTTCAAGTCTCGCACACACACAAAATCCGTCCACTTTGGCCCAGTGACTGCGGCAAATTGGTGATGATTTACAGTAGTGAGGCGCCAGCAAGAAGTGAGAACACTGGCTCGAAAAAACTGAATATTGATAAACACAGCTGAGAGCCCATCAGCACTCCTCAACCCCAAAATCACAACAGGTGCTAAAAGAACACCCACCAAGCTTTATCACCAGTCATATCAAATGTATTTGTGCAAAGACAGCAACACAAAGTGATTCTGTAACGCGGAGGTATTACAGCTAAGGAGATGAGGAACTGCAGATTCTCTTTGTTAGGCTTTACCACCACACCAGATGGTGGCAGGGAGAAGCGCAGAACAAATCTCCAGGAGATACAGCAGGAACAATTTTCCAAAGGACAGAAGTATAATGTGTATTTTTTAAAAATACAGACTTGACACCCTGATGGTATTCCACCATCCAGAAGACTACCAAGTGTTTTGGCAAAAATCTAGCTGAATATTGAGAATAAAGAAAAAAACTGGAAAAGCAAATACATTCTTCTCAGTTCCGATTCCTGTGATACGGCTGAATAGAGAATAAGGAATAAACAGAAAACAGAGAATAAAGAAGTAAGCATCAATATGGGAACTACTTTTTGGAATGCGATCCTCAAGCTCATTAGGGAAAAACTGAAGTTATTACATGAGCGGTGTGCTTTACCCAGATGTCACAACAGAAAAATAGCTGCAGAAGTCTGGTTTTTAATCCTACAGCAAGCCAGCCAAGCAAGGGCGCAATCATGCCAATCCAGCACACCCAAACACAACACAGACCACAGAACGTCCTGGTCTGACCACCCAACAGCACTTCTGACAAGCCTGGGCTTTGTGGCCTCACTGCAGAGGTGATGTAACGCATCCTGACCTCCATAGTGTCCTCCAGGTTCAAGTTCACCTTACCTCTCCCTGTTTTCTACAGAGAGCACTGCCATATCCAGCGCGCAAGGTCCTTCTCATTCAGCTCCTTACTCAGAACACCATTTCTCAGTCACAACAGGAAGTCATCTATGACAGCCAAGTTTTAAACAAAGTACATAACAAGGCTATCTTATTACTGCCAGCTTCCCCATCACAACTCGGATTCTTAGCTCAAAGGGAAAGATTTCTGTGGACAGAACTGCACTATTGCTTTCTCTATTCAGCTTCCAGTACGCTGTGTTTGCAATGTGTATAGCTTCTAGAAACAGCAGTCCTCAGGGGAAAGGTGCAGCTAACACGTAGAACACAAATAACGCATAGCAGAACATTGAACATAGGCACTAGTTATCAATCCAAAGATATTTAGCAGGCTCCCAGGCAATGGGCAGATGTGTGGCTGCTGCACAACCTTCCTCGAAGAGTTATTTGCCTCATTGCCAGTTGATAAATTGATGCTGTTATGAATATGCATGGAGTCAGGCTGTCCCACTGCCAAGGAACCCAGTGATATCAAAGGAACAGCATAAATCAATGACGGCAAAGGAAGAGCGAGATCAGCACTCCTGCCAGCGAATCACCTCAGTGAGACAGAGAGACCTCAGAGGCGAACCGCACCTTGGGTTTCTCGTTCTGTCTGTGCCACCAAAGGGGTTTTCCGAACACAACGCTCTCCTCCCCAGCACTGCAGAGTAACTCTCGGTACAGCTCTGGTCTGAGGCTTCTCCCTTTAAGGCATTGCTCTTCCCACTGGGCATCCCACGGCAGATGCTCTCTTTGGGGCTGGAACAAATTTCTTCTCACTCATCACGTTCCACCTTTTCAAGCTCTATAAGCAGAAGTGGTTTTAGCAGCTTTGAATGCATACAACACAGCTTTTACTTTTATTTTTTACCACAACAAATAATTATCTGCCCAGTAAGGCAGGAAGTCAGTAAGTGGTGCTGGTCCCCTCCATTCCCTGCAGCCCAGCACACGCCCTGCATCCAACACTGCTCCGGCAGAAGCGTAACCCCCACTGCTACTGCCTCTTGCAACAAAGACCTCAGCACTCCCCACCCAATAAGCCAACTCCTTTCCATCTCAGCGGCTTCTTGCAATCGTGTTATTTGAAATGAAAACATAACATTTCTTCGACAAACATCCAAAAAAAATCTTTAAGGCTACAGAAGCTCTGCCTTTCCTTCCAGCAAACCTATGTTTAACTGAGCTACAGATGAATTTCTGAACGAGCTGGTGATGGCTTAGCACACGTACACCCTTTTTCTCAACTCTGGTAAAGCAGCACCCAGTTTTAATCAGCTTAACAATGGCTAACATGATAAAGAAGCGTGTCAGATGCTATACCATTTCACCTATAGAAAGCTGATAGAAAAATCACCTTTTTTACTCAAACATAAGAAGATTCACCAAAAAGTCATGCTTTTTAAATTTTCTCCTCCTTTTTCTTGTTTTCAGAAAAAAGTCTGATCATATCTTGCTTGTTAGCTGCAGTTTTTACCACTGCATCATGCTCCAATTGTACACATGAGCTTGATAGTATGTTATCTGTGTCTCATCTGCCACTATTCTTCCTGAACTGCCTACGCGCGTTTGCAAAAAAGAAAAAAATCTGCCTTAATGATAGGTCTGGCATAAAAAGAAACTTTCTCCTTTCTTCATTCAAAACTGACTATCAAATCAACAACGGTCTAAGTCATTAAAAAGGTATGCGTTTTTAATTTTGCATCTTTTCTTACTTGCCTTCTCCCAAATGCCTTCCTAGACCACAGAGTTGTCAGCTTCCCTGCCATCACCCTTGTTACGCACTCCAAATTCACGGTGCTTCTGAGAGCCCCCAGCAGCACACCCCACTCCGGACAACGGATCCACCGCCCTCCCAAAAGATCACAGCATTGCCTGAAAGAACAGTGTCCCTCATTGTTAAAGGCTAATTTCTTTGTAAAGGCATTCTGCTACATGAACAACTGTGAACGGGCAAAGGATAGATGTTTAGGGTTTTCTTTGTTTTAATTAAGTCTGCATCCACATATAGAACTATTACTGCCTTGCTCTCACCACTATTTCAGATAATTTGAACTACCACTATTTCAGATAATTTGAACTAAAACACCATAGACTGTTACAAAAAATGGAGAACTTTCCTGACTAAATCACCGTTATTTCCTTGCCAGTCTGTCATCACGTCTCACTACAAATCATTTTATTCCACAGCTGTCCTATTGACTTATAAAGTACTAAAGGATGCAAGAACCTGGCACAATATGCCTTTTTCAGACAAAAATACAACTGCTGGAATTCAATCATTTAATTTGCAGCTCTTTTAGTGGGTTAAGTGTATTATCTATCAAAAAAAGATACTACTGGAAATAGTACACTCTGACCATCAGACACAAAGCGACACTGACATCAATCACCCAGGCTGGCAAACATCAGAAAGCCTGGCAGGCAGCACAGGCTGAACACGACTTCTGCCTGGCTAATAGGTATCGAGATGATGGGAAAACGTCAGAGGGGACAGGCTGGAGCCAGAAATGAGTCAGTGCCTTGCGCTGGCAAAAGGTCAGAGAAGCACCTTAGTGACAGCCCAGGCATTACATGCAAATTCCACCTCATTAGGAGGATTTTAATTCCATCCCATTGCTTTATATAGAGTCAGATAATTTTACTTCAGCAGTAAACAAGAGCTAATAAAAGAAGGATTCTGCAACAAACATGGGTGCAGATATGCTAATCTGAAATCTTCCAAAGCTTTCACTGAAAGTTAGCGTCTAAGTTTAAAAACACAAGATATTCCCAGAAAGTAAAATCCCCATTAGTGTTCTTTAAGGTAATTTTGCACGCTAAGTACCGACTCTTTCTTAAAGTTCATTTTTAGTTTCACCTCGCATCACACATTTTTGATACAGTTATGCAAATTTCCCATGAGATCTCTGTATTGCACTGCCCGTTATTTATTTAATTACTATGCAGTTTAAAATGCAGAGTTTTAATTTTCAACTAAAAGACTTACTCTTTGGTGAATGCATCCCTGAATGGTTTTAAATCCCATCATTGCAAACTAGCCAACTAAACATGCCGTACCAGAGCAACGGAGGATTTCTCTTAAGCTGCAGAAGTTACCTTGTGGCCTTCTGATTTCCAAGAGAGAAATCCAAACGGCAGTACCAGTAGCTTCCCAGTTTAAGCCATAATCACTTGATTTGTTGAAGGCTGAACTCCTGGGAGGGGGGAAAGGAAAAAAGCCCCAAGCAGGCCACCTCTGCCCAAAATACTCTTGAACAGTGCCAAGAAGCATCAGAACAAGGCAGCAACAGAAGAGGCGGCGGCCTTTTCGCCTTCCCTCAGAAACAGTCCCAACTGTACTAAAAATCTCATTTTCATCTCAGCAACAGCAGAACTGGCCCTACAATTATCTGCAGTGTAGTTTTAGCTCTCTCAAAGGAACGACTGCAGTCACAAGAAGGCGGAGGTCAGATCCAGAAAGGGCAAGGAGCAACCGAAAACCGCACTCCCTGATATAACCAGAGAGCCTGGACATCCCCCCACCTCCTCCTAGCCCTCACAAGGCTCTGCCCTGAGCCAACATCTTCCTTCTTCTAAGGAATCCGAATAAAAGGAAGCACAGATTCAACGCTTAGATTGAGATAAATGAAGTTAGTGGGTGACCCACATTTTAGGTTTCAGCAGATACGCACGGGAGGACTCCTATAAACTCTAAGACAAGCAGCACGGCCAGGCAGGGAGGGAGCTAATGGAAACCGGAAGCTTAAACACAGAAGTAGAGTGGTCAGTCTTCGATTCCACCTCTGTATTCCTTAGAAGAACTTCCAGGACAAATTTCCAGAAAGGTGACACAACCAGGCTACCTGCAAAACTTTGGAAACAAGTGTTTCACAGACACAGAACAAAGCTGAGGCCTGTAAATTCTAGAGAGGCCAGGTATAACCAACAGCATACTTAAGACACTGTGGACGCTAGCAGATCAGACATCTTTGGAGAATAATGAAGGAAGAAACCAATTTCATTATTCAACCTTAAAGTCCTTGCACCTACGTTAACGAGAATTAACCTTCATCAGAAGGCACAGAGAACTTCAGACTTCACAGGATGGTTCCACTTATAAATTTATCCAATTCCTACTTCCTTTTCCCAAAAACTGATATTTTGCTGACAGTCACCTGTGTAAGAAGGGAAGATAGCTCTCTGAAAAAATACCTTCCAAAGGGGAAGGCTACATAGAAATTAACAGGATTTTGTAAAAACTCAGGTTTAATTTACCCTGAGGCAAATTTAAAGTAAACGCATTTCTCAGTAGACTACTGTTGTGCGCTACCGGACACAGCTGCCTTTGTGGGTTTTCTGGGCAGGCTTCCCATGAAACCAATATAACAATTTATTTGGCAATTCCAAGCTTAAAGAATAAGAAGTTTGATTTCGGTTATGTGCTTCGAACTGACACTCACACGCTGTCCCCATCACAGGCATCTGGCATGCCAGCAAGAGCAGCCTGACGCACGTTGGCAGCCCAAACACAGTGCTTATGCCCGTAACAGCGTTGTTTCTCCTGCGTGTATTTTTGGTGGGGTTTTTTTTTTTGTTGTTTTAATAGAGTAAGCATGAGGATTTGCTCCCTGTATAGGAACTGGTTAGCAGAAAGTTACACACGCTATTCCATACGTTTTGCTGTGATCATAATTCACCTCGCCAACCAACACATCTTTCCTGAAAGGCACAGCTTATTTTTCGAAACAAATACAGAAATAAATCTCAAAATCTGTTAGTTAAAACATAGCCATATTAGAGCCCATTACAAAAAGCAGACAAAGAAGGTACTTATTTTAAACTCTCTCCAACAGCTCAGTAAACATTTTGGAAGGTGAACATCCCTGTGCACCAAGCAGCCCCAAACTGCTGCAGAACAGGCACAGCTTTCCTTGGTAAACACGGAACCCACGGCAGCCTCTCGATGGCTTGTGCGTGATAAACACAGTATGTAGGTTTTGCAACACAATGGTGCGAATTTTCTTTGAAGAGGATGCGGTTTTAGGGTTAAAACTCACCATTTAAGAGTCTAGCTCCGTGGAAGTTCACAGTATCATGCGGACATCAAGTTTTCCAAGAGCCACACAAGAAAACTACATCCGCAGCAGCTCACTATTTTGTAATGTGGGAACAAAAAGCTTCTATACTAACATTTCCTCTGTAGTTCAGATCTGCAGGGTTTTTCTTCAACATGCTGGTAGCTTGGTGTAAGGAAAAATAGGTGCTGATGCTGTGGACACTACTTTAGCTAAGCAGAAAGATACATTTCAAAGTATTTACAAACATCTCAGTTCAGAATACTACAGAAAATTAAGCAGTTACCTCTATTATTAATTTGGGACTTAACTGGACCTGTGCCCTTGGGGTGGTATTTGCACCATTGACCTGAGCCTCCAGATCTGTTGGCCCAAACACAGCTGAATGCCTCGGCGTGTGCGGCACTCCAGAGCTAACAGGAGCTGAACGGAACTTCAGACGCTGAAAATCAAACTATCCCTACTTAAATGCTTGCGTGGGTAAGAGCCAAAACATTCAGCAGTATAAAGCAGAGTTTTTGTTTAACCCTTTTACAGAAACAATTTTGAGTAGCTTTCAGAAGTTTCCTGTACTTCATATACACGCATAGTCCTTTTTCATTATACCATTCTTCTCCACAAAAACACTCAAATTCCAGTACTAGACTCCATCTAGGAAAATCTGGAATACAGAAGTAATTAATGCCTTTTTTTTTTTTAGGAGCACAAAGTCTTCTTCAGTCTCTAATATTCAATAAAATCAGGAAATTTCATGTATTTGCCCTCCAAAACTCTTCAATAGACCTGCTACTAAGTCACAATTGCACATGATATTGACAGTTATTGACTTCAAATGCGTCCCTCAGCTCGAGTAACAAGATGATACACTTGGAGAACACTTAAAGGACTGGTTACAAGGAAAACAGCACACACGACGTTCACATACAATAAATACCACAGCTTTTTAAACGCGTCACATCAGGATAAAATTGAAAATGTCTGAATGCTGGATTTCACAAACCAGGAGGGCTCATTTGCCGTACCCTCTGTCCCAGACAAGGGCCTGTGGGGACACAACAAAGGCCTGGCTTTTTGTGAAACTACCCCAGTTGTATAGAACAGCCACTTCCTAACCTACCCACGGCACCGAGAAGCCAAAATACAGCTGCATGTGAAGTTACTGGGTTTGTACACGGAGCCAGTCACCTCAAATTCAACAGGAGGACATTCCTAGATGTTCAGTAAACTGAATTTCACACCTGGGCCCACACAGAGGCACACATACATCCATATACACGCACACACACCACATTACCGGTGCACACAAAGGGCTTCACGGGGGCAGCGAGAACCAACAGAGCTGTTTTGACACATCCATCTCCCTGTTACCTTGTCAATGCAATGGGGTTTGCTAACGGCTCCTCTTTCAGAGGGAAAAGATTTTCATCTCATTATCTCCCCATTAACTGGTGGTAACAGAAGCACTGAGTCAGACTAGCACAGACAGCACTAGATCCTGCAGTGTCCAGCTCCAATTTATGAATTGCCAAGAGAAATTAAGGTCTCGAGACCAAATAACATAAAACCATACAGAGAGATCGATATTATAAACGCATAAATACAGCAGCAAGTATGATGTGACTCAGTTGAGTTTTATCGTGGTTCCTGTGAATATATACACAAATTGACATAATCTGTTATAGCTTGGTCATATTACAAAGATAATCCATTAATCACCGTGCCACACCGTTCTTATGAAAGCTATAATCGGGTTTTTAAATGCATGTTTTGTTTATTTTTCTCCCCCAACTGGCAGTTGGTGTTCCTATTACAACCCTTCACTCCTCCGCAGTTCCAACCACTACCATTCCATCCCCACACGAACACCACACAGAGAGGCCACAAAACACCCATTAACGCGCTAATTTCTCAATATTACTTAAAGTTGGTTTTGCTTCCTGCCATTTTTATTGCATGGCCTTTTCACTAATCCAGGACTTTATAACAAGCACTGGCAGCCGCTATTTCTGCGGCACTCTGGACAACAGCATCAATTTCATCTTGCATTGACTTTATCTGCTACTTAATATTATGTCAATGCTGTTTGGCAAATAAACAAAAAGTGAGTTCTCACTCGACTTTCATTCTTACCGCTGAATCGATCTAGAGGCAAACAAGCATCAATAGATTTTTTCACCTACTTTTAAGACTACATTCTCACCAATCACTGTTTTTCCGTTACAACAGAATCACATCAATCCTTATAATAACTGTTAAAAGAAAATTTTACATTGGCTTTTCACTAAAAATCAAAGAACTGACGGGATCTGCTCGTTTTTAGTGGGTCCCTTCACTTTTAATCTTTAAGCTTTTCTTGTTTTTCTTCGGACACCAAAAATAGGCAGGAATTATGAATTGTTCATTGCTCAACCAAGAACCAGATCCTAAGATTGCAGACAGCCTTCACAGAGTAAACACTAATTAACTAGTTACCCATTAAGCAACCAGTTCCTCGCAGCGTTGAGCTGCGATCACTGATGGTAACCAGAGATCTCTGTGTTTTGCAGTCTTCCTGCGACCAGCATCAGACAGAGCCAAGGAACCTAACAGGATTATCTGCTGTTGCTACCGCGACAGAGGAGGGGAAGGGCGGACGTCTGCGGCGCGTCAGCGGCGCTCCCTGAGGACGCTACCCGCCTTGGAGGCCCGTGACAGCCAGCCGCTTCTGCAGGGCTAGGGATTAACTCCGTGCACGAATGAGAAGTTGTGCTCTGCTGAACTATTTTGATTTATAACAGAAACTCATAAATATAATCTGAAAAGACAGAAGTAGGTATATAATTCTCATCCTTTTCTTCTGTGCAGTCTCAAATTCCTGGAAATTATTAAATACGCTTTCTTATGAAAGCTTTGTTAGATCCTAAGATTTTTTATTTTTCCTCTCAGAACTAACAGATGATTTTAAATCCCAAAATCCCCTGATTCGCCACCACCGTGGCATAACGTGAACAAATGAAAACTCGTGCCAGTGCAGTGGAGAATGACACGTTGCGTCAGGTTATCCCTTCACATCACACCTCTCTCGAGGACGGATGCAGGCATCCCGGCAGCTTGTCATACTGCGTTCTGCTTAGTGGGATTAGCTTTTACAATTAACACAAGCACTCACTCCTTTCTTGTGTGAAACACATCAACTGTATCTCCTTCATCTGGCTACCTCCCACACCTTCCAGGCTAGCTACTTCTGGCGAGCTACTTGGCACCACGCACACTCAGTCCACAGGGTGGGCAGCACCAGTACCAGCACCGTTCTGACACAGATAACGTTATTTCTAGATAAAGAAATAAGATTAATCACACTTCACTGTAAAGGTACCTCCACCTTCCTCCCAGGGAGGCCATCGAACAGCAGCAGTGCTAGGCTGGATAACGCACGGCTGACTTGCACTAGTGAAAAAAAAAGGAATGCAAAACACCACGTGGGTCTGTAAGAGGCAGATGGGGGACACTCCTAACACCAGCAGTCATGAACTGTATCTAGCTTGATGAATAGAAGTGACTAGTGAAGCACAGAACTGATCACAGAACCATTCCTAACAGGTATGGAGAAGAAACAAGTGTTGAAGTACAAAAAGCAACAAAGAAAAAGACAAAATGCTCAAAATTATCTTTCTATTTTTCAGGTTTTACAACTAAAACAAAGTGGATCAGATTGATCTGCGTGCTCTGACTGCACTACAGTTGCAGCTATAGAAACCCACCACAAACCTGATTTAACTGTGTGGTTCCACGTATTTACATACCCTGCCAGCCCAGCCACAAACGCGCCCACTGTGCTGTGTGACGTCGCCTTTATTTACAGAAACAGCCAACCCAGCTCTAAAGAAACCAGTGAGATGTATTATTTGGCACATCAGTAGACAGAAACAATGCCCCCTCAATATTCACAAAGGGATCTTCTGTCCTTCTACAGACAATGTATGAGAACACAGACCATACTGTCAGTGTTTTAAGATTAACTCCTCTATATTGTGCTACAGGTGTCAGAATAAATGCCATTCTGATCAGTTTTACCAAATAGAAATACGACTGCGTGACACTTCATAGGCTTCATACTCCCTGGAGGAGAATACACACGCATCTATTTTCTTGTGAAATTCTTGACACTGCCAATATTATTGAGGTGAAAAAACAAAAACACCTGTGGGACTTGTTGATTAGTGACAAGAAGAGTCAATCTCAGAGGTACCTTACCTTATCCTGGTGAGGTGAATCTCCAAAACCAGTCTCTGAAATTGACCCTAATCCTGACGTAAAGAAGATTAGGAGACTTGGCTGCCTCTTTGACTCACAATCTTAAAACATCCCCTACCCAGTTATATGTGCCACACAAAGCGAGCAGATACCGAATAGCCTGCCAAAAATTCTTACTGAGAAAGACATCCTTCATCACACAAGACCCGTGCCACACTTCGGGACAACAGATAAAAAGCACATCTTGCTGTTGGCGTGACAAGACTAGCAGAAGTGGAGCGTCTGTACCACTTCAGGATCTTCAAGCTTTGGAGGTCTACGACTGAAAAGGTACTCACAGGACTGCATCTCTGTCCCTGAAATGCCTGCTGCTGGGGAGTGGTAAAATTGTCATTATTTTACACAGTTAAATCAACACACCGCTCTTCCAAGCGCACAAGGCTGCCGAGTCACTTCCGCAAACACCTAATATTTCTTGCTGACTAGAGCTGCGTGTGCTGCAAACACTGCTTTGGCTTCTGCACCGCCTCGGCAATTCCGATTGTCCTCAGATGCTCCCAGCCGGTGCCGGCGCGTTTGAACGCACGAACTTCCACGCAGAATTTCACTCAGAGACTTGGCAGCAGTGGTAAGTGCTAAATGAGCAGCAATCAAGTAGTTCACCCAATCAGTTTTCCAATTCACCACAACTGCTATAAATACTACTTGTTATTACTGAACGTAGCTTTTCAGGGAAAAATTCATGCAAACTTCCCGCAGTATCTAATCTATGTGAAAATTATACAGAACATCACATTAACATCTAAGTAAACACTCTGGCATACTCCTAATGCATGTGCATAGATTACTTGGGTGTGCTTCCAGGATAAGTACCATTTGATGTTCAGATTATCGGTGGATATTTAAAGTTGATTACCCTAGAGGTAAGAGATAATTGGTAAACAAGGAACATACACAGAACCACAACATCATAACCACAAGTTATATCTATTTCACAATTTATTCCTATGCTCCTGACGATAGTTCAAGTAAATATACTGATTACTTTTTTTCCCTAACAAAATGAAATCAGAAAGTACCACAAGCATCATTTTTTTATGATATCGCATGATGAGTTGAGTGGAAGACCTCCCCGGCCCTCACCTGCACAGCACCACAGTGCCACTTTCCAACTGGAGCTGCACCACGGATGCAGAGGCAGAACAGCAGCTCTCTGTGGGGCTGTGCCGACTCACGGCGAGCCTCGCAGCATGCATCCTCCCTGCAGAAAGACTTACACAGCCCAGCGGTATATCTCAGGCACCCACTGAAGACAGCTCTTCAGCTTACAGCACTTCAAGCAAGGAAGACACCATTGGTCACGGCAAAGGCTGGTATTTATTTCAGCAGCAAAGTGACAGAGACAGAAGAAGAAACATGCAGCATCAGATAATAAGATATAAAATGGATGTAGGTAATAAAAGAACAAACAGAGAGGAGACACTGATGTGCTCACCAGATTTCTGAAGAGATCACTCACTCACAGACGTGACGGTGGGGACATGTTCGCTTGGCTAACACATTTAATTATCTATATTATTTTCCCTTTTCATTGTAGGCACCTTGTCTAAACTGTTTGATTACGCCAGCTGTAAGCTGCTTCTGGCTTTTCTCTCTCTTTTGTCTTACTTTTAAGATGGGTTTCACTACACAATATGGTGCAATTAGAGTCTCCTTCCAGATTTCTGCCTCCTTATCACCGCAAGGCACTGACAAATTGCTGTTTATTTCTTCCCCCGCTGATGAGCTAAACTAGCCACCATCAGACACAACGGCGCTGGGCCATCAGCCTCCCCGGTTGTTGAAGTTACACTGCCTCTCGAGATGGAGAGCAGCTCAATGTTCTGTGGGTGTGGGTTGCTGAGCTGGAAACAGGTACCCTCAGCCCCTTCATCATCCAATATTGCAGCCAGCAGCCAAAGGGATTGTGTCTGAAAGCAAAACCTAGGGAAAAGACACTTCATATTGAAAGCATGATTGAATAATGTGGATAACAACAAGTAAAAACTAGGTAAATAATTATAAAACAAAAAAGGCAGGCTCCTCAGATAGCCTGCTACGCGGTTGCTCATGCTTGGGGTATCTGGCAATAGATGCACAGCCTGGCTGGAGCTGTATATAGGATGCATCGGGAGCTTCCTTGGATACCACACTTCCTCCAGAAGCGTGGGCGCCCATCCCCAGCGCATCCCAAACCAGTTCCAAGCAAGAAGCAATGCTACTCCAGAGGAAAGTAAATGTTTTGGATCACTGCTGGGAATCTCACAGACACCTCCCTGACAACAAGATGCACTAGAAGACCTTGGAGCAGCAGTCTGAGACTTCCTCATGGAGAGACAAGACTCCAGCAGTCAAGACAGACGATGCAATACAACCCCCGGAAGAGGGAAGGGGCTGTGGTTAAGTCCCAGCCAGAGCAGCCACAGAGGAAAGCCCAGCCGAAGGCCAGTTCTGCACTGAGGTAAGCTGTGGGAACGTCCAGACGCAGCTGTGAAGTACAAAACTTTATTCAGTTAAGTGATCGCATTAACAAGTGAGCAAGGAAAAAGCCGTCAGTTGGAAAAGTGTGAAAAATGAAAAAACAGCACTGAGACCTAGAATCACATGGCTCAAGGACACTGTTTCACAACACATTTTCAAAAAATGGTAGCACATTCAGAGCCTGTATTCCTTTTAAAGACCTGGCACCCATTTCTGGAACGCTTGTTGCCTGCAGGCGCATTTGCAACAACAACCCTGTTAGCAGCACCCTAAGCCAGTACCAACTCCAGCGCTAACCTTCTGCCTCCAGATCTCTCCACAGAATTCATGTGGGCTGTAAAACAACTGCTCTCTCCTTGGAGTGGCTTTCATTGCAGAAAAATATTGTCCATGTAGTTTGTAAAGTGTTTTTCGAATGCAGTCACTGTCAAACCTCAGACCTGAGGCAGAAGGCAGGGCGAGGCTTCCCACCCCGATTTAAGGACGCAGACCTTGCAGATGAAACACTCCTCTGCAAGCAGCTCTGCCCACATCTCCAACCCAGACAGAGCCAGTGTACAGGAACAAAGAATACAAACCTCGCACTTCCGCATCCCAAAAACAGGAATATAAATGCAACTCTGCTGACTAGAAGAAACACCCCATGATTTACAGATGGAGAAAAAAATGGAAAAAACTTATTTGAATCTCCTCACAGAAGACAAGACGTAAGCCAGGAACAATTATACGTTACTGAGGACCTAAATACTGATTTTAACAACTTCAAGAATCTCACACATGCTTTTGTCTCTTCATTACTTTGATTTTATAGGGTATTTAATAGAAACCTTATGTGCTTCACTATCAGGAGAGGAAAAACATTTTTATTCAGCATTAATTCTGTTCTTGCATTTTAGTGGTAGTAAGCATCTCTGCAACCTGTCTCAAAAGAACCAAATTTCACAGTGTTACCGTCAAACATAGGAACATTGGAAACACATTGAAAACACTGTTTTCATCGTTACTTGCTCTTCAGCGTGGTCAAAGGAGCTGTGCTCCAGGTAACACGTGTTGCTAAAACGCCTCTAAGCATTTCAGTAAGAGATATTTGGAATCCAGACACAAAAATCCTAAAAACACTCAATGCCACTGTGGCTAAGCTTGGCCAGGTGCAATTTGTTCCACAGAAGAGGCATTAAAAAAATCCTACCATATCACAGCTTTGCCAGTAGCTCATTCTTTCAAATTACTTGAAGTTATATCGCAAATGGAGAGCTTGCAAGAAATACGGAGAGGTTCTCTGGTAAGTACGTGACACAGATAATGGAAACCACTGTAATCCAGCAAATCCAGTTCTGCTAACAGGAAGTGAGGACTGTTATCTCCCTAGAGAGATAAAAACAGCTCAAAAAAGAAAAGAGAACAGTATCATAAGAGAACAGTTTTCTGATGTACTTCAAGTACTGAAAAAAGTCAGATTTACTTAAAAGCTTTGTTGGCAGATCTCAGAGTCACCGAACTCGGAAAAATTATATAAAGTAGCATACATAAAGTCAGTTTTGCATAAAAACATCCTTGCCCGTGTCCGAGCACGGGAGACACTGGTGCAACTCCTCAACCGCGGTGTTCAACACAAATAAAGGCAGGTACGATTGGTCCCCTGTGCTTTCTCCTATTATTAAACCAGGGAAACATCATCCACCCTACAGTTCGATTCTTCCATGGCCGCGAGATCACGAGGAATGTGAGGCACTAAATTTCCCAACCACTCCTACAAGTTTCTGTTAGACAAAGGAGGCTCACACCGCAAGCAGATGTTGCTCAGGCAGAGCCACAGGAAAACCAGCAATTACACACTCAAATAACTCCTCAGGTGAGACGAGCAGGCCAAATAAATAAATAGGTAACACCTCCCAGCATCAGACTGTGTGTCAGCTCACCCGCAGGTCCAGTTCTTCCACTGTAACAGCAGTTTGTCACTGAATCCTCACAATGAAAAAACAGAACAAACCCACATTCTTTTGGTAAGACATAGCTCTCTTCAGTAACCTCAGCCACTCAAGTACTCTTCTGCTCAAAGAGAATATTCTTAGATTATCTTCGTAGATTCCCTCAGTTGTTTGCTTGGTCTTTTTCCTGAGAAGGGTAAGAGTCCAGCAAGTATAATAAGAAAGAAAAGCGATGATCGTAAAGCCCAGAGGAGCTCCACATGCTTTGCTTGATGCCAAAGCGCGGTCTGTTCATTCCCTCTCCCTCTTTTTTTACTATAACACAGCTTCGTGGCATATCTCGCTGTTCACCCTGGCTTGGCTTATGAGGGAGGGACTCTTAAGCTCATCCTCTTTGCATGTCACTGCTCCCCAGTTCTCCATGCCAACATAAATTATCTTTTTTTTTTTTTCTTGCTATTTGGCAAACATATTAAGTTAGTACTTTAACTCACACTGGGTAGATCTAAAACACGATGCACCAAGAGGGATCCTGGTTTCCATCAGCCAATTAAGACTTTTAAGACCTATAGGCTTGACCAAGCGTTCAGCAGACACACAGGGCACTGTGACGCTCACAAAAATTCCTCCGCGCTTTCCAGCACACACACCACGATGTTCTGTCAGAGGGCACCTCAAGTTTAGAAGGTGATTAGCTGTCTGGAGTCCAAAAGCAGCAGCAGCACATTACACAGAACAGGTTTTGTTTTAGCTAAGGCAATCATTCAAAGCAGCAGCTCACCAAAAAGACCCTCAAGAAGAAGCCTAAGCTTTGCAGATGTTGTCAACAAGACACTACAGGGCAAAACAGAAGTGATGAAGAAAAAATTTCTCTAGCTTTCAGCAGCAGATCAGTGAAATACATCAGTCCATCTCACCTCTCAGCAGACAACTTCTGGCCTCATGGAACGTGCTATTAGACAGAATTGGTACAAAAACATCTCCAAAACAGAGTACCATCACAGCACGAGCTTCACAGGTGAACTCTGACCTACAGCGCAGATCTCATACAGAAGGATCTAACAGGCACTCACAGAACAACTGCTCTGAAGCACAGGGTTGCATTTTTCCTACAATTACACACGTAAGGCCTGACTTCTCACTCATGTCTGTTTAGCATGTGAGAACAACACATAAATACGCTAATCATACCCTGGGTTTGTTTACAGGACATTTGTCTTTTGTCTAATTAACATTAATGGAGAAATTTATTTTGGCTGGCTTGGAAATAAATAAGGGAAATTACACATATTTGGAGCAGCAGCCTATCACAACCTCATCACAGACTTGAGTGATTGCAGAGAGAAGTTCCCCTTGCTCTCTGGAGGCAGCCTTGCCCCAGTGCCAGCGGTTAATAAAGCAGAGAGGACTCCCAAACTACTTCAGAGAGCACAACAGCCAGGCTTCTCCTCCACCGAGGGAGCAGAGCCGCACCAACAGGCATTTGCCTAATTATTCAGTTGGAAAACGTGAACCAAGCCAAAGACTTCAAGAACCCTTGAACCTTTCAAGACTTTCAAGGCCAGGCTGGACGGGGCTCTGAGCAACCTGATGTGGTTGGAGATGTCCCTGCTCCTTGCAGGGGGGTTGGACTGGGTGGGCTTTAACGGTCCCTTCCAACCCAAACCAGTCTGTGATTCTGTGATTCTAACCCAATCTAAATTTTGGATTACTTTATGAATGAAAACCGTACCTCCCTCGGGTTCAGCGTATTTCAGAATTTCCACAATGGAGCACCCTCGATGGGAGATGTGCTTTCAGGCAAGGTGACAGGCTGCCTCACCTAACGAGCAGAGACACACTGGCCTTTCCTACGTACCCTGCATGGAAACGTAGAAAACAACCAAGCCTTAAGGAGTGCACATACTTTTTATAAACACCCTGCAGGGTTTTTCAGCTACCATCCAACACGAATTACTCACCAGAAAAGTCGCAGCTCTGCTCATAACACTGCATACTCATTCTGGGGACACAGGAAAGGAAAGCAGCGCTCAGCTTTAACAACACTAGCAAAGTCAAATAGAAAAACTGCCTTAAGGAAGAAACCAAAGCTTTCTTAAATGGTGTTACAATTCCTGCTTTTTGCTTCCTCGCTTAGGAATAGGTCAGACTGCCAGCTACTCATCTACTGATGAGGGTTTCTGTGTTACAGGAGGGGATCAGTGACCACTGCTCACTCCTCATCTCCCACACTTAGTTAAGCACCAGTTACGTAAAGCTGTGTTTCTCTCCCTCAGCACAAGCTCCAGGGGATATAAGCCATCATTGTCTATCCTCATGGGTTTTTATACACAAAGTATCTTTCCTTTTGCAGGAAAAAGTCCTTCTGGGGAACAGTAAAAACTACATTGGTTACATCATCATTCTTAAAATAATGCAATCACAGAGGTATTTTGTTTGACAGTTTGGAACACAAAATTTTACCGGTAGAAGGGAGAAAGGCTTTCACTCAATAATAAACGCCACAATCCTAAAATAATCACACCACTTGAACACACTCTCAAAATATATACTACTGTATTATTACTGTGTAAAGGGAATTCTTTCCCTGTGCTAGATAACGTGTCGGGTGCTCAGAATCACAATTCTTGTTCTCCTTTTACTCCCACTTTCAACCCAGGAGTAATATATCCCATTATCTGTTTCACTCTAATTAGGAACCAAAAACCCAGCTATTTTAATACAGCTCCTCTTTTTATGGGAAATAATATCAATTGTCAGAGGCAACATAACTTACTGAAAGGATGGAAAAAGAGAAAACCACAAACTGAGAAAAATTACTTTACATTCTGGGCATGTGAGCAGAGGCAACTTTCACTGCATGAGAAAAAGTTATATTGGTTATTACTGCCTCACATGATCAAATAATTGGCCTAGTCACATGGAAAAAGCGCTATTTATGCAGACAAAGGCCAAGAGAAAATACTAGTTGTTTATTAGCACCTGTCCTTGAACCTTGTATTTCACTGAACCATTTAAACAGAATAAGTGTTTATCAGACCTGCCCAACAGTACAAGTATTACAGTTAATATGGAAACAATTCTCAGCAAACTTTGTTTTGAGAAAATGTTATAAACACAGGCACTTTTTGGAAGGTGAATACCAAACCAGCAGGTCAGAGCAGCGTGCCAAGCTCAGGGGGTTTCTCTCTGGAACCATTTTTTCCCCGCTGCTCGGCGCTGTGGCACGCCCTCCATCACTGCCCGCAGGCAGCTCTCAGCAGCTGCCTGGGCTGGGTCACAGCCCATCTGAAGGCCTTGTCAGATCCAAATCTTCACAGCTGCCCTGCCAGGGGCCCTTCTGCCCTCTCAAACACTAACACTCGCTGTAAAATTTAACATACTTTCTTCTCTCCCAGATTCCTACAACCACACTGCTTTCCAGCAAACCAGATGTTCATCATCAGTAGAACAAATGCGAATTAGTACTTTCAAATCAGCTTTCCACACCCCACCAGTCTGGGAGTGCTGGCTCTTCCCTGGGCTGGGCTGCTCTGCAGCAGTAAAGAGAAGGCTGGTCTGGTAGGAGTGCCCCACTGGAAAGGGCAGTTGAAAGACAGAACCTCAGCCCTAGGTAAGACACATGTATGCCCTGAGTGACCAGGGACACAGCTTAGCAGTGGACCCAGTCCAACCCCCCTGCCAGGAGCAGGGACATCTCCAACGAGATCAGGTTGCTCACAGCTCCGGCCAACCTGGCCTGGAATGTTTCCAGGTTGGACTCAATGATCTTCAAGGTGTTTTCCAACCCAAACGACTCTATGATTCTCCTCTAATTACAAGAAATAACATCTTGTTACCTGGACCACAATCTAGGGCAACATACACAACCAAAGGCAGCTGGGGTGTCCCACCACACCAGGCACCACCCCTCAAACAGGGGCTGCAAACCTGAGGCTGGGTGACAAGGCTGACAGCCCAAAACCATGGGGTAATTAGCAATTCTCAAATTCAACACAGGGAAGTGTGAAGTCCTGCACCTGGGGAGAATGAATTCAAAGTGAAGACCTAGAAATTTGCTACACATTTACAAATCACATGCCTACTGACAGATAACCTCCCAACATTCAAACTGCCAAAAAAAAAAAAAAAAAAAAAAAAAAAAAAAAAAAAACGGAAAGAAAGTCAGTAAAATATTTCAAGTAAGAAAAAATATTAGCAATACAAACCCACTGAACAATTCTTTAAAAGCATCTCTGTTGACATCAGCACCCCAGAGCAGTGCGGCAGAGCGGGGCCTGGCAGCCGAGCACACACATCAGAAAAAGAACACCAGAAGCGCTCACCCGTACGCTGTTATTAATCCACATCCACTGGCACTCCTGAACCAGACAGGCTGCTTAAGGGACCTTGCATCACAAATAATTCAGAAAACGAGGAAAAGGGAGAACTGCCACCTTAAAGATGAACAGTATTTACTGTTCGGTGTAAAGGTGGTGTTATTTTGGTAACGCTGCCGGAGAAGGTAGTTTTACATGCTACAGCACAGAGCTAATAGCAATGAAAATAGACAGGCAGTTCAATCAAGAGTCAATTTCCCTTCACACTCATTAACTAAAAAAAGAAGTTCATGTTTTCCAAATGATGAAAAATCAGGATACCAGGCTTCAGAGACCTGCTCTACCCTTTCCCTGCAGCATCACCAACCACCCTCACAATGCCCATGAATTTAACCAGGGTGAGAACCCTGACTAGAAATGCAGTCAAGTGCCGTAACCAACAGCTTTGTTCATGATGCACCACAGTGAAGAAAGTATCAGCTGAGGTCTCAAAACCTGACAGTCTCTCAGATCTGTGTTCCTCTGTGCTCTTCCCTTCTACGCTATCCACGGACATCGGTAGGCTGAGCACCCTCTGAGCGCAAGAAGGGAGGTACTGCGCAGTACTGCGTAACACCCGCATATTCTGCGCTGGCTGCCAAGGAGCAAAAATTAGACACCGACAGACATCAGCGGTGCCTTTATCTGCTACCACAAAAAAGATGCAAGGGTATCAATTAGAGCATTCCTCACTTTGGAATAGACCATATAGACGCACATCATGCAAAGGCTTTGCTCCTCAGGAACCAACCAAGGAAGCTGTTTGAACAAACATGAGTTTTCAGATGCGCTTCAGGCATCCACGCTTTCCCTGGTTCTACCGCACCACGGCATGACAGAAACAGCCAGGTGACTTTCTAAGATATTCGAACTCAGAAGGCAGAGGAGGACTGCGTTAGAGGGAAACAGCCTTCTCCACATGAGCTTATCCAGCACACCGTGTACCTGAGCTGGGTCAGCGAAACTGCTGACAAAAAGACAGTTAATGCCGTGGAGGCAACGAGTACTCACTCATCCTTGGGCTTTTACAGACAGCTGACACTTTCCGGAGCCAACGCAGTTACACGAACTGAGGCGCCATACCAGACGCAGCACATTCAGCGGATTCTCAAGCTGAACGTTGGTAACTACATTAACCCACACACCTTTCACAGCACTCCAACAGTAGATGAACATGAAACATCCACTGCCTGAAGTGCTGAAAGGAATTGTCTGCTCAGAACACCACGCAGTAACGCCTCCAGTTCTGCTAGCATCGACTTCTTCGGCCAGCACGTTTAACACAACAACCGCAGCTCAACTGTTTCTGTAGAAGATGCTGCACCAACGCTCCGGTTGTTCATTCACCCTATGAATGAATTCTGTACCAAACGAGCTTTACGCTTGGCACTTACCAACAGCTGCTTTTCTTTCCTGAGCAGCTGGCAGACAAAGTGTGCCCTGTCATCATACATCCATATTACAAGCCACCAGCGCTGCTGATGGTTGAAAGCCGGATTTGTGTCCATCAGTAGCTGTTTTCACAGCTCCTGTGCCACAGGAGCTGTCCTCTGCACCATCATTTTAAGACCAGCTACTTTTGTAGCTAATATAGTTATTAAAAAAAAAAAAAAAACACACCAAAAAAAAACAAACCACCCCAAACCACCCAAAAAAGCAACAGCAGCTAGCATTCACTGCCTGTCTCTGCAGTGATGCTCCTAGGTGGACCTCCATTTGGCTCGTGCCTTCAACACACTGCACTGCAGTAGAATAAACTTTTGAAGTTTGAGTTCTCTGTGCTGCTACGCACATCAGTCAACCTTTCGATTTTTTCCTTCATTTACAAAAGGAAAATAATAGTACCAGCTACACCAACTGCACAGCAGTGCGGAAAGGATTAATTAGCTACCATCTCTATGGTCTTAAGCATGCAGAACATCACAGATGCACAGTGTAATTACTATTATTAGGGGGGTAATTTCTTTCCCTCATTAGGACAACACACATATCTGTCATTTTTTAATGGCGTAGAAGTCTACCGCCAAATATCCTCAGCTACAAAGAAACTTGAATAACATGGCAGAAACTACTCACCGCAGGGCTTTACCTTTTTTTGAGCATCTATTATGTCTCATTAGTACTTAGGGACAGAAAACTGTGGGCTGCTGATAGCCATAAAGCCTTAGAGCTAGCCACAAATGAGTGCTGACAGCAAGCAGGCTGATATCTTCTCCACGTGCAGTATCCTCCTAAAAGCCATGGTCAAAACTAAACGATGCTGGGCCAGCTTTCCCTGGCTGCTAGCAGTGTGTGTAAGGGCTTTCACCGCCAGCCAACGCCGCAGCGTCCAAACTAGCTCCAGATCTATTCATCTAATTAAGAGTTCTCCTCTTTAGAGTACACTGAGATCAGTAAGGGTACTGAAGCATCAACCCACGGCGCATTGGTCACACATTTTAAAGTAATAGCATAATAAAACGTAGCATTTTTCTTCTTCAGGCCTTAGAACAAAATATTTATAGTCTAAGGACTTTGAGACCTCCTGTAATGCCCAACTGCTTTCCTAGAAGAAAGCAGAGAACAGAGGAAAGTCATCACGCACACATGGAAATTGCAATTACTATAGACTCAAAAGTAACATAAGATGAACTAGAAGAAATGGGATGAGTCTGGTTTTTGTGCAAAATCAATGGAAAAACCTTGGCAGCAAAGGAGCAGGGAGGAGTGTGACAGAACTGCAAACTGTACTTGCATGCAGGTGCCAGGTATGATGCTAACCCCATGTTAGTAGCTTCTTACTGAGAATTACAGGTAACTCCAGGATGTCAATATTCCTTCTCTACAGTAAAACTCCATGCTTTTCACAGCAGTTGAGGTGAGCAGAAAGACACAAGCCTCCTGGACACACACTAAGCAGCAGCAATAGCTTAAAGCAATGCTAAACCAGACAGCCTAAGAAACACAGCAGCTACAGACACCAAAGGTCACAGTAAGTTCTCTCCCTTGTAGACTTGCTGTTGGGTGTGCAGTGCCGTGAGTCTTCGGCGCTCCGTAAGAAGAGCCTAGTAACACAGTAAAGCAACACAACTGCTCCAGGCACCGACCTACCTGAACTGGTCATGGGTCCTTACGCTTGTTATTGCCCAACTGCAATAAAAACTGTGAGTCTGCTGACTGGCAGTGGTTATATTCTCTGTTATACTTCAAAAACATCACCTGGCAGACCTTAATTTCCCCCAGACACGCACACTAGAACTTAAGTACCACTGAATTTTCACCATCACAGGCTCATAGAGGGATGTCTCTGGTAGCAGGCAGCTAGGATCATTTTAATCAGCTTTAATGGTGACACGGCAATGCAAAGGAGGAAAGCACAGCATTGTTCTCACAGCTTCTGGCTTTCACCAGCCTGTCACCCACAGAAAGCTGCTCACAGAGCCCATCAGTCACAGCTGAAATACCAACCCATCGTCATTAGCTAGCATCAGCTAAACCAAATCAATGCCTTGATTGCAGATTTGCCACACAGAATTGCAATATGCATGCATTAGAATGATTAGACAATTTGCAACTTCATTATCTCCTCGAGGGATACATGAGGTATTACCCTAGAAGCGGCACGCGGATTTTAAATAGTGCTGAAATATCTAGCTGTCCTTTTCCCCCCACCCCCAGGAGACTACATGGTGACGAACAGCTGACAGACTGAGGCAAAGCCTGTCATGACAGCCTCCTACCACAGCCTTGACCATACCATCATTAGCCTACTTTCAAGTAAAAATTCAGCAGAATTTTGAAACTCCTTTAAATAGTGCTGTCAAACCCAGCTTGCTTACTGCCTCCTCGTTTGCGCCTCCTAGGAACAGCAGACAGGTAATTAGTGCTCGACATTATCATTCTCCCTGGGCAAAATGGCAGCACAAATGCTAATTGTATGGATGGAATGAGAAACTGGGTGTGCTAACAGAGTTTACTTGATCACCAGTGACCAAAAATAAACCCAGGAGGAGATGGGCATCAGGAGGAACAGCCTATTTGGAATCCTCCCTCCAGCTAATAGCTGAGTGACTCCATGGAAGCAAACTACACGGCTAGAGAAAGGACAGTATTTTCAGCTAAAGCACTGAACTTTTTTGAAACTAAAAGCAGTTTTTGCAGACAGAAAATTATTATTCTTACTCACCACTTGTGAGGTGAAAATTAGCAGTTACACACAACTGTAACCACTGCACAGTTGTTTACAAGAAACCTCTGGCTTTTATTCTATGTAAAAACCATGTCAGAATGGAGACAAACTGTTGAATCCGTTTGCAGCCTGAGCATTAACCTGCATTTTACTAAACCACTATGCTTACATTTTTAATGACAGCTCTTCCGAGCCTCCTCAAATTCACGTTCCACAGGAGCGAGGGAGCTGCCACAGGCACTCAATAACACCGCCGAGCCCTGCCACGCGTCACCCTGGAGCTCCAACGTGGTTATATGCTGTAGGAGTAACTACAGTCACAGCTTTAACACTTACATGAAACGTAAACATATTCATCTAGTTTTAATGCTTTAAATCAGGAGAAAAAAAAAAAAAAAAAGCACTTTCCCAAATCTGAAACAACTTGCCAATACCATAGTTATGGCAGGCAAACAGTAATCCACAAACCCTCTGTATCGTCTTATTTACTTAATACCTACACATAACTCACACTAAGAATACAAAGTATATGAGCACAGGGAACACCCTGCACTTAAACAGCTACATATGTGTTGCTGAAAAGTAATTTTTAAAAAATCAAAACCAAAAAACTCATCAAAAACTAAACCAGAAAACAGAATCTTCTCAAAATCCAAAATAATACCAATTATCTGAGTTGTACTCCTACAACTCGTTGATGCCTACCCTGTAAATAAAAGACTGAAATCCGCTTGTTGCAATTAGGTATCATTATGCTGCTGTACTTTATTATTTTCTTCATTACTGCTAATAAACTGAAGTGATTTCAGTTATCAATAACTACAGTGTCTGCAAAATTTAAACAAAAAGCTTCCACAGTAAAACAATAATTCAACCTAATAAATCCTGACCAAAATCACCCTCAAACATCCATTTCCAATTAAGTACCATCAGGAAGATTTAAATCAGAAGCCTTATAAAATCTATTTCAGTATTTACAAGAACGCTGGATAGGTATATACAGAGGCAGACAGCTTCTATAATATTGACTCTTTAATCTGTTTGGCAGCTTAAATCCTCAAGAACAGGAAACTGATATCAAAGGTCTGTGATTTGCAACCACACTTAATTCCAGCACAAACAGTCCCACTGTGCATATATCCACAACTTCTGTATCAACCAGCGTTTCCTTAATCAAAATATTGATAATTCAAGGTCAGCTCACACTACATGATACACTGACATCTGCTCCTCTTACATTTTCTCATTTTGCTGCACTCCTTGAGATGCCACAAAAAGCTCAGCTGCTAAATCCAGACAAATGTTAAAAACTGTCATAGAGAACACAAAAGTTATGATTATTTGTCACCACAGTGGGAAATAGGCTACTTAAAGTGTATCCACATTAATTAAAATTTCTGGAAAAAGCAGACAACTGCTGCTGCGTACGCGGAAACAAGCAAGCAAGCAGCCCCGTACGAGTACACCACTACTCGCAGTATGACTTCAGAAGATGGACAGTTGTCTCGGGCACTGGCTGGAAGATCTGCAGAAGTAGGATGAAAACCAGCATCCTCTGAGGTACAGCTGCATCTTGTACATTGTATAACCACTTTAGTAAATAAGCATTAGAGAAACACCTACGTAGGAAGGAATTGCCTCTTAACAAAGGTATGATCAGGCTACACTGCAGATTTTGCATGTTGTGATGATGCAATACTAATACCATACAACAAGTAAAAACTGGAGCGGGTTACAGGCAAGTATTACAGACAGGCTGACCTCATCTAAGCACATGAACTGCCAGGGAGAAGAGGGGATTCTCTTCTAAGGCCAAGGATTTTTTAAAAAAAAAAAAAAATTATTAGGTACTTAAATACCAAATCAATAAATAAAATTATAACTGTGCAGAAAGTAACGGTGTGTGTGAACAAACTAAGCACAGAAGAGCTAATAGTTCTCTTGTGCTATGTTACAAATGAAGAATGCTTTTAGAAAACTTGTAGTTTGTTTTTTTTTTCTTCTTCTTCTTCTGGAATAAGATATGTCTACGAACTTCATGAATTTTTTTGTTTTATAGATTTGTAGCAGTATTGGTTGGAAGGGACATCTCTAAACCAAGCTCTGCCATGGCCAACACCAAACTACATCATTCATTTTTTTTTTTTTTTCCCCCCTAGAAAAGTCTTGAAAACCACCAGGGACAGAGAGGTCATAACCCTCTGAACAACTTGTTCCAGAGCTGCACCACCCTCAGAATGAAATCTTCTCTCCCCATGTTCCACCTGAATCTCTCACATTGTCATCTGTGGCCACTGTCTCTCTCTATTCCATCTGAGAGCCAAAACCTACTGGCTTCCATCATCCAACTGCCATGGAAACAGCTCAAAAACAATCAGCCCCTTTGAGCTTGATGCCCCAGCCAACTTTCAACCCTTCTGAAGTGTTTTCCCATTAATTTCTGAAGTAAACTGTCACACCCGTTTGATACTTCTCTATTCACAGATGAACTGAGAAAGGAATGCCTTGGTGCTTGCAGTCGATTCCAAGGGCTGCAGTTAAACTCTGTTTCAGACTTTGGCTGGGAAATCCCTCTCCACTTCTTCCCAGTTTCTCACTGCATAAAGGACAGATCCCTTTCCCTTGCCTCTGTCAGAACCAGCTAGTTTTGGCAGGGAGAATCCCTTGGTTGTTGTCTCCTGGCACAGAGGTACACAGCAAAGCATGGAGAAACCAGATTTTCTTACCTTCGTGTATGAGAGTTTTGAAGGAATTGCAACTGCCGCATCTTTGAATTGACAAAGTGCCTGCTTCTAAAAATATACTTTTCATCTCACATTTAAGGCTTGTCTTTGTTGTAAACACTTGAGTAATGGTCTTGCAATTCTGCTTCAGATCAAAAAAGACGTTCATATGCTTTCAGTATTTGTGAGGCAACAGATTATTTGCTCTTAAATAAAAACAGCTAATGACCATGTACAATGAATTCACACAAGTTGAGCATTTACATTCGTCACAGGTCAAAATACCCTCGTCTACAGAAGAAGGTTCTGATCATTTTTACAGCTGTACCTACAGGAACTTCATTAAGGTGTTTTTAGTGCTAATCCCTTAAAAAAAAAAAAAAAAAAAGGACACCAAACACCAAATATTATATTTTCCAGCATCCTAAAGCTCTTACTAGTTCCATACATGGAAAGCAGTACAACGGTACAGGCTGCTGGATAAAAAAAAGCCTCATTTTTTAATGGCCCTTCCCACAGGTAACTGTAATCGTTAAAGAGCAGTTAGGTAACCTGTACTTTGTATCACCCAGCAAAGTCTTCAAAGATTTCTCTCTTTCACAAGTGGCCGTCAATGGCTTATTAAAGAAACAGACCCATCTAGTGGTAACAGGAGCTTTATGCTAATGCCAGTGTCAAGCAGGAACTGGGAGGACTGAGGGCTAAATGAAGAGGCTGCCTTACGCCACCAAGAGCGGCACTGGCAATCAAAGTCTCCCTTAAAGTCAAGTAGGCAGAACTTCTCTGGTGAAGGTGCTCAACAAGCCTTCTCAAATTATTTCATTTACAAAATATTAGCACTTACCACCCTCAGAAAAGATAGAGCTTCACTACTCAAACTTGTCAGTCAGTATCAACGTCAGACTCTTGCAGGGAGAGGAAAAAAAACTCAAATACATGAGGCAGAGGGAAACGCTGGAGTACTCTTCAGAAACTGTAGTCTGAGTTCAAAATATCCTAAACCACTTCCAAAAATAGGTTTATATTATGACTTTGAGTACATTTGTGCCTAAACAATTTCCAGTTTTGAGCAACAGCATGCTTTGTTCATTTGGCCTCGTGGTGCTGCAGATGACAATTCTGAACAGGAACGGTCCCAGGGGATGAGAGAAAAAACTCTCATGTGCCAAAACCTGAAAGCCGTACAGTTTTAGGCCTGTCAGGGCACTCCTGGTAAAGAGTGCTGGAAAAGCTAGAAAGGGCTCATTTAATAACAAACTGATGATGACAGCAGAATTAGCATCACTGGTCATGATTTCATGGTAAATAGATCTTGTCAAAATAAATCATTCTGCAGTTTTCCAGTGGGAATCTCAGACTCGGTTACTCGGCACCTTGGGCCATCTTGATTAGCAAACAAAAACACTGCAATGACATAATAAACAGATTAAAACTGTGATGGGCCTCAACACGCAGCTGTAAAGGAGGACAGAGATGCACAGGTCCCAGGGAACCAGTTTCCCCACCTTGTCCTAACCCAGCTTCAGCTCCTTGACCTTGAGCCCAGACAATACCTCACACTCCTGCTTTAATTTTTAAGCATCTTTTGTAACAATACCCATGGATAAGTGGCCAGTGTTGTCGTATTTACATGTCTCTTCTTCTGTCCTACGGGATGCAACAACTATGGAGAGGTGAACTGGCCCATTACGCAGACAAGTGTTCCGTAATCAAATTAAACTGTCGAGGATTACATTTAAATCAGTTTCTATTTTAATAAAGACCACTAAAATTTCTATTAAGAGACAGAAACTTCTTGGTGCAGATCTTTAATATTTCACAGCAAAATTGGATTTATTTCTTTCCTGTGTTTCACATTATGTAATCCGTGGTAGAACCAGGTGGAAGCTGAAGCAGGAAGAAAAAAAAAAAATAAGAAAAAGGTCTCTAGTAGGATAACAGAAGTGACATTATTACAGGATGGTAACATGAACTTTGTCATACCTATGATTTTGCCTGATAGAGTTAAATGAAACATGGATTTATCATGCCTGTATATGTCACTCCACTGGGACTCTCGCGTAGTTTTGAAGTAGGCTGATGGGTCTGATTAAATAAAACAAAAAGCTGAGTACCTTAAATGACAGTAAAGGAAAAACCGACCTTATAATTCAGCAGAACAACAGAGCTACAGAAGGAGAACCACTGAGCTGCAAATTGATTGACAAGCTGGTGATAACCACTTCTGGGTCAATCACCTCCTGCTTGGAGGAGTTTTCAAGTAGGTCTGCTGTCTGACTGTCACTACTCACATCCACGGCATCTAAGGGGCTCCGACGCTAACTATGCAGCGTTGGCTTAAGTGCCTAGACGCACAGGGTTTGAAAATCCAACGCAGGAAAGCGGCAATAAGAGTATGAAAAAGGCCATCTTTTGGCATGGCTGCTATTAACATGAAAAAATCAGAAGAACAGTAACAACCTGTGGCAAGCACCCATTCACCCAGCACCTGAACCCTGGCAGGTGGTTCCAGGCACCATCCAACCCTTGTGCCAGCCGGAGCTCACGCACAGCACAAGATGAAGCCGAAGATGTTAGCATTGGAGCTGCCAAACTACAGCTGCTCCTCACAGGTGAGGAAGTAGGAAGGCTTCTGAGGCTGGGAAGCTAAGTTGCTACTGTGTAAATTTGATATACACCTATCTATACATCTCTGTATAAATACACACACAGCTCAACTGTATCGAGCTGACATCCGTGGTTAATACGAAACATGGAGACCTAAACCACGCCCATGTACATTAAACAACGTCTGTCACATCAGCACTTACTCATTTCCATTTGGCCTTTGAAAGAAGGATTAAACAGGGTGGAATTATATCAGCATCCAAAGGATTTAATGACACTCAGCAGAAGAGCTAAACTGAAAAGGTGCTGGGGAACACTGAGGGGGAAGAGAGAGAAGAAAAAAAAAAAAGTGTATGCAATTCCAGTATTTCTTTTAGTCCTATGTAACTTTGCCTAAGTATAAACCTGAATTCCACACTTTCTGAAAAAGTCAGGGCACACAGAGCCTCAAAACACACTACTTATCAGTATTTTAGAGATTTCCATACAGCGCCTTCGGAGAGCACACACGTGCGTACCCAGAGACCCGTGTAAGTAATACACAGTATAGAACCTGGAGTCTGTAAAACAGAGATGACTTGTAAGTAAAAATTCCATGTATTCCTCCCAGAGGGAGACTGCTGCTTCCCCCCAGTCCTTTTCCTTTCTGTTCTTGTTATCCAGTAGGTGAAAAAAAATCCTATATGAGCTCAGATTCGGTTTTGCCTCTGGTCCCTTTGTGACAGACAGGGAAGCGCTCAGCTCGCTCCCAAGGCTGCGCGGCCTCTTCAGGTGAGAGCTGCTTTCCTTCCAGCCCTCCTCCAGGCTCAGCGGTTCGCACTGCAATGAGATCAAGCTTCACCTTCACAAAGGAAGATGTCATTCTAAGGCAAGCTGCAACAGTAATCCTCTGCATCAAGAAGAAAGGCACAGCACCACACTGCCATCTCCCACGGGGAAGGCAGCGCATCCCCAAAGCTGTTTGTCCCTCTTACCGTTACACTCCCAACACAACACACGGCTTTGCCCAGCTATTTGCTGCAAGGGAACCGCAAGAAAAAGGCAGCGCCCACGGCAGATGACCCTCTGAGAATGGAAGTAGGGGTGGGGGAATCTCAAAAATAGTGATTTGACATCTCCCACTAGGATCACATCCTGGCTCTCGATGGTTCCATGCCCCTTCTGGTTGAGCTGACTTGCTCAGCTCTATGCACACACAGACAGGCAGTGTGCCTGCTCCCCAGAAAGCATTTAGCAAAAGGAAAGTCTGCAAGTTTCTCCTCAAAGGACAGTTAAAGAAAGGACCACCAATGTCAATAAGCACCAACCTCCTGCCAGCGATTATTTGTTTATCACCTTGGACACAGCTGAGAGCATCTGTCAATCTCTGAGCAGCCTTCATCTGTCACTACGGAAGATCACATCTCTCCAGCAGAAAGTTATTGCTGTGCGTTCTTGCTGTCTTCATTGCTTCAGAGTCCTGCTGCCTACTCTTCAAAAATTAAGTGTCAAAGAGAGAAGCTGACAGCCATAATGGAGTACCAGCCTTAAAACATGATGTTAGATCAGGACTATGATCTGCACATAGAAATTAGGGTGGAAGTCCCCTCTATCCCAAAAGGTCCCTGTAACCTGTTGGAAAAGCTGCAGATATTACCTACCAGCTTAGAAAAGGAAATTATTACTTGTTATTCTCTATTATTTAACAAAATAACATCACAAAAAAAACAGATGGGATATGTGATTTCATCTTCACTTAAGCATGCAAAGATTAAAAAAACCATTAATATTATGTCTGCTGATCAAAGAAGGGATGTTCAAAACTTCAGACATTCCTAAAAAAAAAAACCAAAACCCAAAAAACCATCAAACCACCACCAAAATCCACCAACACATAAAAAACCCCACCAAACCATATAGGTTCTGACTTTTCTCCCCAAAAGGACACAGCTTGTACTCTATCCTGCCTGCTCTGAGATGATACGAAACAAATCTCCCTACTCCATATGAAAGCTAGTCACTTGTCTTGGGGACTTCAGTTTGATGCTTCGGTAGTTGACCCTGTGGTCCAGAGAGGCTCATGATTTATATTTATTTTTATTCCCTGTGGACAGGAACAGAAACCACAAAAGTGACAAATTAAAAGGCTTGAACAACCACCAACTCCTGAATATCAAGTGCAAGAGAAGACACAATCAAAACAAAGGTTCCAACTCTGTCACATCACTGAAAGCCCCAGGACTCGTCTGGGGTAACAAAGCTCTACCAGATGCAGAGGCTTGATGGGCTCTAACCCAAAGCAAACTCACCAACTTAGGAGCATACAGGTATTTTCTGGTTCTGTACTTGATTACCTGTTGATGTACGCTTGAGACGGGTGCTGTATAAACAACCTCGACCAACGGCACATACAGAGCGACTGTCAAGTGACTCTGCTGCCTCTTCCCAACAGAAGCTAGCAGGAGAGAATAAACACCTCAACCCCAAACACACAGCCAAAAAAAAAAAAACCCTTAAGTGGTTTAAATCCTCAAAAGTTCAAGAGTACAGGATGCTATTACATATGTGAAAGGATGAGTCCAGGATCAAAGCCAAATAAGGGAGGGGAAGAAAAAAAAAATAAAAATAGAAACACCACAAAAACCTGGAGAAGGACCTGAGATCTAGTTGGGTACATACATACATTTATTGAGGTTCAGCTCAAGAAGAAAAGCTCATGAGTTAATTCTGTGCCTTCACTTCTAGAGAGTTCGTCATTGCTGAGGCACCAAAAATTGCCTGAGAAAGAGTTAATTAAAAGTTGCCCTATGGAAAAAAAAAAAAAACAAAAAAAAAAAAACCACACAAAACCCAAAACAATCAAAAGATGGGGA
>JAAGAY010148136.1:26844-40753 GCA_011801015.1 Ardeotis arabs | reverse complement strand
ACATTACAGACAGGCTATAAACACAAGACGGTCACTTCCATATGGCTGTCCACAGCAATTACATGGAAGAAAATGGCACTTTAATTAACTAGCAGAATGTAAAGCACTTCATTCCCCCCCCCATTTCCTTCCTATAACAGTACTTTAAAACCAGTAAGTACTGTGCTTCATTATCGATCTTTGTCTTCAGATGGAAAAAGAGCCTTTATTTTGGCAACATAGCACGTGTAATCCAACAAGCACACGACAGAAGCCACACTTACATGCATGAAAAAAACATTTTTTTTATTTTCCCATCTTCCTTCATATTGCAGTTTCATTGATTTGCTTAATGAATTTTTGAAGATTAAGAACACGTGCAGTTAGGGGAGTCCAACATTGTCTACTGCAATGGATTATTGGAATAATAATAATTTGTATTAAAGAAGAAAAGTCTTCCGCAAGAAAAACAACTAGTTTTAGAAAGAACAGAAAAAGACAGGCTCCTTTACATTCTAGTGGCATTTATTAGTCTTTCAAGATATGAAAGATTTTATTAAATAATAACTTTTTTAAAATAAAACACATGTATCAAAGGAGCATAAAGCATCTCTTGAGCTTGTTCATGGAACTATGACTCCAGGCAAAAAGGTCCACCGTCAGCTGAGGAATGCAGTAATTCGATTATTCACTTGACAGCCCCCTAATGGTACTATTCTCAAGTTTTCTTAGACAATTTTTCAAAATAATCAGATGTTACAGCTTTTAACTTTAACAGTCAGTGCCGAGTTTAGAACACGACATCCAAAATCTCCATGAGAAAAACGGGTTGGATTCTGGTATTTCTGCCAGAACGTAATCCCAGGGCTCGGAGCCCAGTTTCAGTTCTCGCGTATCTCCACTTCCTTCTTGTGAGCTTACACCAGGCAATACCTGACTAAGTAAGATTGTCTACATAGAGATAACAGAACATAACTCTTCTTCGAGAGGAGGGAAAGTATGTAGAGCACTGAAATGGCATTGAGTTGAAGAGAAAAATATTTTACTGACAGTTCAGAGATGCTTCAGATCTAAGTTTTCTTCCAACTTAGCTTCCACCCACTACAGGTAAGAAGAACAGATTCCACCAATAGTTGTATTTTCAAAATAGAAAATGCTTAAAACATTTTAGAGTCCATGGGGGTCAAATACACTTTTCAAATCCTACTTTAAGATTCCTTTTCCCCCATTACAGTTACACATATGCACTGAAACAGACCTTGTAATGACAGGAAATTTCTACAGTAACAAGTTTTGGAGCATCAAAGAAAAAAGTCGTATTTCGAGAAATGAGAGGAATGAGCAAAATGAAGAGCATTAAGGGAAAATTTGGAGAAAAGCCACTAGATGTTTGGAAGGTAAAGAACTAACAGCATAAAAACACAAGTAGAAGCCAATCAGCATTTGATACTCAAGTGTGATAAGGAAACAAAATGAGCTACCATCTTCAAAGGTCCCTTCCAATCCCAAGTATTCCATGACTCCATACCAGCTCTAACGCAATTGATATATTATCAGTTAAAATACGCAGCATCAAGACGCAAGTTATTTACAGTGGATGCCTTAAAAAAGGCCCTGTCTTTAGAGCTTAAATCTCGCTGTGGTCCCACAAAGGACCAGGTTCTTGTGGATCAGGTACCCATTAAAAAAAGGCAGAAAACACACCCATCACTCGTTACAGCAGAAGAGGATGACAGCCCAGCAGGAGTGCTCCTCAGGTCTTCATTCCACCCCAAGTACATGCAGGTACATGTGCTCTTTCTCTAGTTCAAAAGGGAATGTATTCTATTTCTCATATTTTTTTGGACCTCGACATAAACAGCCTTCTGAAATGTAACAGCAGTAGGAGCATTCAGCACATTAGATTTCACGGTGTTTGAATTCCATGTTAAAGTGAGCGACAGACTGCTCATTCCATCAGAGGAAACCCATTTCTTCCCTCCAACCATCAACATCTTTCACATTCTCAGCTTTGCTAGGATAAATGGTTGCAGCTACATTAATAGCAAGCTGATTTTCAGTCTGAAGTCCTTTAAATACTCACAACTCTATAAATAAGCATCCTCTGTGGTCTTAGGAAATTCACATACCAATATGGAATAATCTGCATCTCAGTATCTGCAAGGCAGAAGTACCCCTGCTATCTTCTTATTTACCAGCATTCAATCAAAATTAAGTTCAAAAATTCAATATTTCAAAACAATTCACTAAGTATGCCAACAATGACTGTACTGAGAAACATTTTCTAAATTTCTGTACAGATTTTGGGTCTTTGAAAATGCAAGCAAAACCAATAAATACTTCACCCAAAAGAAAGAAGTGAAACACGCCAACAGAACTAGTAAAGCCACACTCACGTTTAGGTTGCTTTATAGACAAAGAATTTCACACCACCATTCCAGAGGTGTTCAGTTCTCTGCCATTACATTTCCTTCAGATTTCAGTGACACTGCAGGACACCAAGTTAATCTCTGATTACATCCCAGCAGTAATAATTCCTTTTAACACTCCAGGCCAGGTTTCCCTCACATGGGAGCTCTCACACCATCCCCAAGTACGCTGCCAGCACACACAGCATGTGTGGCCTTTCCGCCTGCTGAGCGGCGGTGACAGGTGAGCAGTGATTCTTAATTTGCTTAAAACCACTCTCTGCCCCTCAGGGCACTGAACTAGATGGATCAGAAGCTTAACAGAGACTCACCCGAAAGGACTGAGAATCACAAGTCCTAAGCTCTGACTCCAGGCTGCCAGCAGACTCCAGTAACTCACTCCACCTCAAAGACGCAGTTTAAAAATTAGTTGGTGTTTAGTGATTTAGCATGCCACGTGGTATGGCCCTAAATACACTCTCCTCAGTCCCAAAATATAATGTTTCTATCATTTCTAATACAGTAACCGAGTCGACCATTTCACGAGATCGATCAATATTAATAAGAATGTTTCCCCTTCCATCTCCTGTGCAAAGTATTATTGCAAATTCCCACTCAGACTGACAAGAAAGCTCAGTTCCAACCACCTCTTCTTCAACATCACTTACCCATCCACCCCAGGAGGTATTTTAGGAACGGGAACAATTTCATCACACTCTCAACACAGCCTTTTACACCAATAGATATTAAAACACTTGATAAGAGAACTCTGCATAATTTGCCCGACTTAGGCGGAGCAGAGAGTGGTGAGGGGCTTGGCATCCACCAAAGTGGCTGAATTGGGTTTCTCAGCCCCCACTCAAGCTACTAAAAGGGAAAATTTTTCACTTAGTGGTGAAAAAGGAATCTGCACTTCAGGTATTTGCGGCACTCTTCATAAAGTAATGAACTTTTATCAACAGCAGACATTCTTTGGAGTTAGAAGGGCCATTTGCTTTATTCAGATAAGAAAACATATCTTGGTAGGATGTGCTGACGTCCCCACAGCCAAGCTCTCAGCGCAGAAATAATCAGCTAACCTCTGACTTGCCCCCTGCCCCCTAAAGGCTGGAGAACGTCATCAGGAAACACGGTTAACAAGCAAAATAGTGATGTGAGAAGGTCTTGGGTCATGCAGCCGAGGAAGATCGGTGGTATCAGCCTGAATGAGGATGCCAGGCTAGGAGACAACAACTCTAAGCTATTTTAGTTTGACTAAACATGAGTCTACCAGCACAAGCTACAAATCAGTAAGGACACCACCAGTCTTTATCTGAACCAAAAGCTCAGTCTGACGCTATCAGCACCTTGTCATTTTAATAGCTAGCAATCTTTTATCCTGTAGTTGTTGCCCATGAACACGCTGTAAACTGCAGCATGCCTGCCTCCAAACGTCTAATCAAAAAGGTCTCAAATCATCTTACACAGAGACGGAAAAACCAATAATTACAGCAAAACCAACAACCAAACTCCAAGCCATTCTGTGTTACAACTGAGACTTCAGGGAGAATAAAGCGTTAAGTGTGAAACATTCAAACTACAAAAACAAAGGACACAGCTGCTGCTGTAAAGCGAGTTCTGGTCGATGTGCTTCCAAGAACTAAGCATTTGTGAGGATGATCTCTGTTCCTTAATTTCACACAATTTTTTTTTTTTTTTTTTTTACTTACTTATTCCAACTGTAGCATTACTGTAATGACTGCGCTGCCCAATTATAGTTTGGACACAATAACAAGTTTCAGCTGTTACTCTGACAGACTCATTTGTGTTAACTGGTGGCAGAACCATAAGAAAAAAAAAAACCACCAAACTTATTTTTCTTGAACCAATGTTCCCAAATCTACAAAAGATCAGAAGTAATCTAAATTTATAAATCTTAAAGCTGCTTGTGCCTGCCACCACATGCTCATTATTCAGGCTCCAAGCTTGTAAACTTCTAGATACAATACATAGCAGAAATGGAGAAAAGCCTACACATGGAAAAAGAACACGAGAGCTGTGCGGCAAACCCTCTTTGAGCTCACCAGAATGCCATAAAGGTATGACGAAAGAAAACTCTTCTCAATAGAACTATTTGTGGTTTTGTTCGGCTACAGAATTAATTAAAAAATAAACAAACCTCGTTGTCCATGCCACTGAAAATTCAGGCCCTTGGAAACGACTACCATCAGATCACCTGAAATATACGGCCTTTCCTGACAGGAGCTAACAAACAGCCTGAGGAAGGGTGAGCTGCCAGCGCTTTTCGCAGTCCTGAGAAATATTCTGTTGTTGGGTAAACATTATCATACTGCTCCGCAGGCATACCGTGCCCTGACCAAGGGTTGAATTGTGTTAGAGCCTCTGGCAGCAGCCACCTGTAAAGTTACTGCACTTGACTCTGGCAAGAGTGATCCTTAAGATAAGCGCAAAAGGAAGCAGACCAGAGCAAACCCTTCTCAGGCTTCCCTCGAATCTCCAATATTGACACAAAAAGGAAGAAAATCAACACCAGCAGCAGGGAAAGAGGGCAATCTCTGAAAAGATTTCAGAAGGCCCTTCAGCTACCAAAAACTATGACAGGACTTCTCAGAGAAGATGTACCGATACCCCTGTACGGCTTTACACAAAACTCCACAGTTTCCAAACTTCCAAATACCAGTGACTGATCACTTGTTTGTTGACTTCTCATCTTGAGAAAGAAAGGGAAAAATAATCAAAGGATTTGTAGATTATTTTTTTTGTGATCTTCAGAAATAGGCTTGTCTCAACTGAGATGACAGCCTCACTAGCAATTTATGTAAGACAAGGACTTCCAGTTCGTCCACGCTAACCATCAAGCACTTCACAAATACCTTTTCTATTATGAAGAGGCCAAATCAGGGTGAGTATTTCAAATACCTTCTAGATAAAATCAAAGTCCAGAAGACAGAGACCGTTTAACAGCGGCATGGATCTATGGCTTGACTTAGAAGGCAAAAATCAACCTCAACTACTTCTTGTAAATGAATATGTTCAATTCTGTCGGTTCCAACCAAAACCTTCACTTTATTTTTTGCAAAGTATTATTTCTGCAGCATTCTGCTGATTTCCACAATGTCAATGCATCATTAATACCGTAATAAAGCACACAGAGTAGACTCGGAAAGGGGATGAGAAAAAGATGCTACTTCTATATTTTTCAGGCCCAGGCCACAGATTAAGTCCTCCTGGATTTTACCCAGTCCTCCTGGAGGAATTATAAGGAGACAGAGCAGGTATCAGTGAACCTATTGGCTATTTTAGGTCATTCAAATATCCTTACATGAAATATACATGCTGATCATACCAACTGTGCTGAAACCTGGAAACCATTTCTGCTTTACAGCTGGAGTACAGGACTCCTAAAGGTCCTCACTGTGTCCTGCTGGAAAAAGATGCATCACAAACCTGAAGGATTCAGAAACCTGAATGTTCTCAGTTTCAATTGCTATCGTACTAGAAATACCTGCTGTCAAATGCCAGGCAGGTCTCATTGTGTTCATCAGCCCTGTATGTCTAGAAGCCGTATCTTCAGCACAAGGGCTTATTCGGAAGCCTAAATTCAGATGTTGCAAAGTTACTAAATTTACTTTCGGCAATGAAGGCTAATTTGGTCATTATTTTGGGGAAAGCTCTCTTTAAAATTATATTTAGAAGCTCAATGCAAATAATTGTTCTTTGTTAAGAAGTTCCAGTAACTGCCAATTCTTTTGTGCATGCTGATACAGAAGTCTTCCAGTCAGTCTTCTTTCTCAACCTCCTTGCCTTTCAATAACCTTTGGCTGATCGTCTTGGACCGTCATTCACTGCACTGACAAGTGATGGCCGGAGGGCTAAATACGTACAAAACTGCTCAAAACCCTCAGAACACATTTGGTAGCAATCATCTGCTGGTTTTGATGCAGATGCCAAAAAAAAACCCCAAGCATTGAGAGAGCAAATTAGCTGGCTTTGAAAACTCCTTCATTGCTTCAGAGCACAACATGTCCAGGAACTTGTGGGCATCATCAGAATTCCCAGAGTGTTAACGGCTGTTCCCAGCAAGCCCTGCCCCTGCCCCAGATGAGACAGAAACAACAGCCTTATCAGAGGAGGACAATGGATGGTGCCTGGCAAAGGGTGACGCTTTGTATTGAGCTGGCAAAGAAACAGCCCAAACTAGCTTTAAAGCTCTCACAATAGGAACAGAGGAGAAAGAAGGAAAAAAATAAAAGTGCAGTTCTGAATTGGAATACAGATGCTGGCCTATTGGCGTTACACAGAATCCCCAGGCTGCCAAACGAAATCAAGGTTACGTGCACACAGAAAGGGCAGATATCCAATCCAATCTTAACTTTTCTGAGAAGAGACAATTAAAGGAGTATTTGCTTTTAGCTTCTCTATTTAGTGCTAAAAATGCTGCCCTCTACTTTCAATTCCAACAAATTCTGGCTGAGTAAGGTACAAAAAAAAAAGAAAAGAAGAAAAAAAAAGTGTCTTGGGAAACTCCTTCAGAGCCACAAAGAAAATGAAGTCTCCTTCCCCAAGAGGCACAGCCACAGCATCTATTGTGTCAAAACCAAAAGTGCCCTTCACTATCTGAAGAAAAGAGACAAGGAGAAGTTTGGTAAAGTGGATGGGCTGTAGAAAGTGGAATGGGATCCAGAACAACTTTGGAGTCCTACAGGTCTCCAGAACGGGCACGTGGGAACGGTTCAAAGCTGCACTGGCGAGGTTCAGACTGGACATCAGGAAGTATTTCCTTACCGAGAGGATGGTCAAACCCTGGAACGGGCTTCCTAGAGAGGTGCTTGGCAGTCGATGCCCCACGCCTGTCCGAGCTTATGAGGCACATGGACAATGCCCTTAACATGCTTGAACTTTTGGTCAGTCCTGAAGCGGTCAAGCAGTACAACTAGGAGGTCACTGTAGGTCCCCTCCAACGGAACTGTCCTATCCTGTTCTGTAGAAATGTATTTAACCCAACACACACACTGCACAACACACAATTCTCTGTACCTGGATTTTCAAGTAGGAATAAGCAAGTCCGATCCTGGATTCTCTCTCTTCTTTTCCAAAACAATTGGTTAAAAATTTTCAAGATTATATTGTACAATGCACTCAGACAAGCACCCAAACAACTCTGTTGCAATCTGTAATGGAAAAATACAAGTCTCCAGTATATACTAAAAACTAACGTAGAGATTTTTCTCCCCCAACACCAGATCTGAAAGTATGCTTTTAGGATTACATTCCACAATTTCAAATTCCTTCTAGTCTCCTTCCTGCAGCTACAGGACAAGCAGTCAGCTCAATGAAGTTCCAGCAGAGCTGCCCCATTTCATGGTGGCAACTGGCGACAATCACTCCCAGCAGCAGGGCTGAACGAGGCTCCCTTTTGGGCTGTCATTGTCTCCATACCGTGTGTGTAAGCACTTGTTCCAGGAACAGCAACAAGGAACCTCTTCTCTGCAGCCAGCTCAGCAACACGATGGACCCCCACAAACAGACGTTACAGCCCTACCGCCCAGGACAGCGCGAGCAAGCCAGGATGGGGACAGACAGAACATCAGCCATTCCGCATTGTCCGTTACCCTATTCCCCTTCCCACTCATCTCTTTTTTCTTTTTTAAAGGTTGAGAAACAAACTCAGCTCACGCTTACTGCTGGGTACCCTGCAGTCAGCTGACACGCAAGAACAGTTATCCTTGGGCAGACCACACACACAAAGCTCAAATTTCACCCCATTCAGTGGCAATCTTTTCTTACTCCCAGTCACTGTTCTGATATTTCATAATCACCATTTCAACCTGCAAAAATGTTTCTCTCGTTAAATTCACCAGGCAGTTAAAGTTTCCATGAAGCCTAATTTTTTTAGCATGCAAGGAATACAGAATCAGCCTGCACCGATTCTGACATAACACAGACACGCAAGTGATACTGTTTCAGCAGGTACCCGTTTCCTTTCCATCAGCGATGCTGCTCCCCTGCGTTCTGTATTTTGGCTAAAAGAAGTCTTACACTAACCTAGACTAGACGACCTTGAAGGTCCCTTCCAAACCTAACCATTCTATGATTCTACCACCTGTTTTACCAACCTTGTTCACCTCTCTTACAGGTATCCCCAAAGGAAGGAATAACTGTTCAAATACTCCTGCACCCCATCCTCTGACAAGGTTTCTGACCGTTGCACTAAACGCTTCTCCGTGCATCATTCCATGCCTGCGCTCCAGCAGCGGCAGAGTGAAGCTGCCACTCCAGCACCGTTTGGAGCAGCTGCTGCTAACACAGCACAGGGCGCTCCGCAGCCTGCACAGCTAAACAGCTTCCGTCAAACTGCGCCTGCGATCAGGATTTACTTCTCCATCACAATGAGCCTATTTTACAGATGCTAATGTCTTTTTCTTTAAATATGTATTTTAAAAGAAAAAAAAAAATCCAGCATGATTCTTTCTGCTAAGGCAGAAATTCAGATTTGAAAAAGAAAGAGAACAATTCTGGTTTTATTGGTTAACTTTTCATAGCTTCATCCCTATTCCAACTGCAGTACGATTATAAACGCATTTTGGAAAAAAGTATTATTATTGAGCTTACATCTCTTAATTACGTTTTTCTGTTCATATACACAGCTTTGGTCTGGTTCTTTGCTGTGCAAATTACAGATCTGCTTGGACTTCAAACTGAAGATACACGGATTTATTTCCACGGGGTATTTTTTTTTAAATTAATTCAGCATTTGAAATTTAAGTCCTTCAGTGCTGACAAATACTCTCCCAAAATTAACTTAGTGTTCCTAAAGGTAGTTTAAATAAGTCACCAATCCTCCATTTTCTACTGTGTTCCATCCTAATCATCCATATAATCTCCCAGAGTCTATTTCAGTTGTATCTGTGCACTGGAGCTCCAAAGTCTATGAAACACTAAAACCAGAAAGTAAATCCCTTCTGCACAGACAGCTGAAGAACAGTAACACTTCATTTTTCACTTTTAGTTCATCCAGCACTTAATTATAAAATGGCCCCACTCACTGGAGTTTTATTCCGTTTTGGTTCACGATATACAAATCCCATCACACAAGCAAAATATATACTCTGTGATCTCACACAAGGAAACAGATATTCGTTCCAAGTTCCTCCTTGTTGCAAAAGCAACACTCTCAAACAGTGACTGCAACTCAGTTCTTTAACAGGTATCAAGCTACTACAGGACTACAAGAAGAATTCAAGTTCTTCACACCTGGAGCCCTTAGAGCAGGCACCAAAAATCAAGGTTTATCCACCATCAATAAAAACTACAGAGGCTTCCCATTAGGTGAGCAGCAAACACTGGCAGCTTATGCAATTGCAATTTGCGTATGAGCACTTTCAAAAGTATCAACAAGACAAGCCATATTCATCACAGCTATCAGAGCGAGTACTGTTTCTAGTTATTAGATGGTTTTATAAACACCTAACAATGCTAAAACACCTCGAGTAAAATTTTCAGATATGCTCACTGCTATCATGGCTCTACTTCAATCGGTGCCACTTGAAATTTCTGCCTGGAGCTGAGCAGTCATTCAAAACTTCCGCCAAACTCTGCCATTTTAGGGCTCCTCCACATACAACAGGATGGGGATAAAAACAAACACGCGCTGATCTATGAGACTGAGGAACTCTGCACAAGGGATTAGATTCTAGGGGCACAAAGTAGAAAACAGGGCTCATCAGCTGGTATCTGTCGACTTCAGAAGCCTTGCATCACAATCAATGTTTACTGCACCCACCTCTGCGCTGTTCAGACAGACCCAGGCTTAAGAAAGAGATCACGCCACAAAGGAACCGCACACACGGAGTACAGGCACTGGTTCTCCGCCTCCCCTACTCATACCACTCTCTCCACATGGCTCCGTTCTGCACACGGTAGGCAACACCTGGTCCCCACGCGCAAAGCCTCTAGGTAGTTACCAAATTTCTTCTTCTACAAACTCTCAATTCTTTACAGGTCCCTCCAGCAAGAGAGGCAGCTGTTTTAATCCAGATTACTGCAACATATCTGTGGACACAGCAGACCATTTCTAAGAATGGAAATAATTTTTACTTAGGGGGAGCAGCCACTCCCCCACAGATCAGATTTGGTATGATTTTACAGTTTTAGGATTCCGTAGCAGTATGACGCCTCCAGCACTGTCCCTACATCAACACCAGCAGGAGAGAAAAAGCACAGCGGCTGAGCAAGGCAGGCAGAGACGGGATTTTTTTTACAAGTCTCCTCTGCAATAAATAAAGGATTAGACAGAAGGGGGGCTGGGGGGACAGCACAACACCACACAAACAACCCACTCTGCAACACCTTAGAAGTGCATGTATGCCTGTGAAGGAAAGGTTAATTCTCTCTGTTCAAAGCCAGGCTGGAAAGCTCAGGGTTCCTTAACCATCCTGTTGTTCTCCATTATTTCATCTGCCTCATCCAATTTGGTTCCCATGCACAGTCATTTCTAAGAGAAGCAAAAGATGATAAAAAAATACAAGATCTTTTGGAAGTTTTTAAACCTACAGAAAATTATTTTGGCGTTTAAAATTTATGTGCATGTACAATAAAAAATTACTTTTAAAAACTGACTCTGATGTCACAGAACCCCACATAACTGGCTTTCACTTTCATCTACAGGAAGTGACTTTGTATGGAAGATCTCCATAAATATCTGATTTAATTCCTACAAAGGGTACTTTTTGTCTCTTCTTAAGAATTTTCTATATCTGCATAAGGGTGCAGTGAAGAACAGCATTTTCTGGAGCACAGACCCGAGAAGAAATTCATTTTCCACTGAACCTGAAGGAACTGAAATATGTGTAAGTGCTTCTCTGAACGTCAGCCAAAACCTGCAAAACAGTGGAGGGGGGGAAATAAAACAAGGGTTTGCTTCATGCATACATTTATAAAATGTATACAGCTTTCTTACGTAACACAACCGATACGGCCAGAAATTTGCCTGTCCTACTGTAAAGAAACACGGGGGAAATACCCTGCAGAGCAATTATCAAAAATAAAATAAATCTAGATCAATGACTATATTCAGATATAGTCAAGCTATTGTGTAAACTGTTTTGCTCTAAAAGGCACAGAGGGACTCCAGCAAACTGAAAGTTATTTCTCAGATGGAATATGCCAGCTCAGTTTTGTGTAGCAGTGGCAGCGAGGGAACAATTACCAGGTTTCCCTCTCCCGGGAGGTGAAGATAGAGAACAGAAGGCACTTCCGAGCAGAAAGCCTTCCTGGGCTATGATGCACAGGAGGGATGTCAAACAAAATCTCCACGAGGTCTTCGAGAACGAGCATCACATCCCAGCCAGCCTGAGAAGCCTTCGTCAGGACGCTCCAGAAAAGCATCTTCACAGAAGAAAGCAAACCTCAACCAAGTCGTTCCTTAACCTACAAAAACTACACAACTGGACTTCAAACACGTGTCTGAAAGCACTCTGGGTGAGAATGTGTACTTCTAGACAACTTCTTGGCGCAGTTTTGTCAAGTTTTCTCTCAATACTAAACACATTTACACCTTTTACTACATTTGCTGTGCCCCCTTGATCAGAATCAGGGCTGCACAGCCAAAGGTACATTCCCACAAAAGGTTTAACAGGCTGTAAATAGTAAATATCTAAAAGAGAAGAGAACCGTATTGCAGTGGCACTGCTATCTTGAATGAACAGTTAAGGTCTGAACTGAAGGGAAAAAAAAAAAAAAAAAAAAAGGAAAAAAGCTCTGTTTTGGTCTACACAAACCATAGCTAGTTAAGAGTAAAAACCAAAATCTCAAGTGAAAGTTTAAAAGCCTCCTCCAACTCAAATTCAGTCTGTTGAGACTAGCATCAATAACCATTTTGTTATCGTCTGCTAAAATCTGCATCTATGGCAACAGCAATGATTTCCCCCTTCCTTTATACCAGATGAAATGAATTTGACGGTACGCTGATCTTTCATATATGCTGCAAAGCCAAGTCTAAATTTGGATCAACCACTGGAGTAAGAAAGCTGCCCAGAGTCCAAGATTGAGGTTACCACATTGCTCTAAATTACTTACAATTTTCCACCCATAAATAACTGTCCTTTACTGATCTCTGCTCTGCATGCACAAAAGAAAGAAATGAAACTCATATCCTGGAAATGGGAAAAAAAAAATTCAATTGTTCCATTCTGGGTTTTTGTTTATCTTTTTTTTTGCCCCCCTCAGCTGTGGCCTGCAGATGGGTTTCCTATTCCACACATCTGTCAGTTAATGTTCATTTCTGTGGTCATAAAAGCATCTTTCTGCTCAGGTGCTTGTGTGCTATTCTACCCAAGCTAACAGTTTAGGACAACGTCCCAATTCGGGATACAAAGGCAGATAACTAAATGGGAGCAAGTTCTAGCCAGCCAGAACACAACAGGAATCCAGAGAGAACAACAACTGGAAATCAAAACCCAGTTCTGTTCAGTTGCACCCACATTTTGAAAGATCAGGCTAACTCCACACACACACACACATATATGTATCCATATATACACATATATGAATTTGAAGGGGCCAAGGGAAGTCCCTAATTACACAGTGTCACAGGAAAAGTGGCCTTACTGACTGACTTCATCCCTCTTGTTTTCTGACAAGCTCATTATTTTTGCCTGCTCCTAGAAAATTAAGGTTGTGGACTGAGTCTTACAGGTAAGTATACATATATTCTGCACCCATAGCATGCTGGTCAATCAGTTACAGATTTTTGTCACAGCTTGTTGACTCAGTCTGTAACTGCTAGATTAGCTAGTCCTCAAGCCAGAACTGTAACAGAAGTTTGGGGTTTTTTTCTTGAATAGTTAATTTTTCTCCTGCCAGGCTGTAGGCACTCATCTTATCCACAGCGAGATCATATATTATAAACACTTTCAACTGAAGAATCTAAGAGATTTGGCATGATATGTCAAAAATGAAATACTTCCATTTGTAAGGGCCATCACTCATCAGGTTGTAGTACACTCTTAAAGAGTTCCAAAATGGGGACAGTAACACAGAACGAAGGTGGGGGATAAAGAAAATCCTTTCAACCTATTCTGAAGTTTTTCAGAAAAGGTACATAAACCTCTTACTCACTACCAGCACTAAAGATACTGGAGAAACTTTTTCATAAAGTAATCTGCCCTCTCTCCCATCCCATCTATTGACCCTCCTTCGAAAACAAGCACTTCTAAGTCCTTTGAGGCTCTTCTGCTACCTACAAAGCTCCTTCAGAATTGGTCCATCTTTTCTATACGGAACCTCATCTTCCTCATGTGATTCCTGACCGTCTCTTGACCCTCAAAAGCCACATACAAGTTTTTGTGTCCCCCACGTATTTTGCCAATGACAAATTCACAACAGAAACATCAACTTGCTGAGAACATCTGAGCCCTTTCTGCACAGTTGGGCCTCTGTTGGGCAGAGCCACACTGATTCAGCTGGAATTAAAAAAAAAAAGGCTGAAAATAGCCCTTACTCTCCTCTGATGAAAAACATTA